>LOEQ01004065.1:172215-195487 GCA_001685075.1 Bramus lutescens
AGAGAGAGAGAGAGAGAGAGAGAGAGAGAGAAGGTAAACATGGAACAGCTCAGATTCTGGGATATGTGAACCAGAAGGCACACATAGACAAACACACACACACACACACACACACACACACACACACACACGCACACGAGGAAATCTGCATTTGACTTACAGCAAAAGGCAGGAACAACTGGGATGCCTAGATGTTTGGTCCTGTAATTCACAGCAGTCAGGCATACTTGAGACTGGAAATTTAAGGTGGCCACAATTGTGTAAAGAATGACAGTAAAATTAGTAAGCAGCAAAAACCCTCCCTCTGTTTGATTCTTGTAATACTTCCTGCCCCACCCATGACCCTGTATTGGGAAGTAAACCCAGTCTCTCCTGTATGGAATGCAGACTCTGTACACTGAGCCTTATCCAGCTATCTTTTTACTTCTTGTTTCTGGAAGGTCTCACTAATTTGATCAAAATGACCTTGAGCTTGCTATCCTTGAAGACCTTATATCATATGTGAAAATCAAGGTATTCTGCCTCGGCTTGCTACAATTCAAAGATAATGTGAGCGGGAAATATACAAGCAATTTTACAAGGATCATGTTAGAAAATATGTGGATGCAAATGTTAAAGTAAAGCAATGCAAGCAGAAGTCAACTATAATGTACTATTGCATGACAGAACAGCCCAAGATAGTAAACATGTATTTCAAAGAAACTAGAAGAAAGGATTTTGAATGTTTTTGGTACAAATAGAGTGATAAATGTTCAAGAGGATAGATACATGCTCCCTGATTTGAATGTTTGCATACACTCAAAAACACAGTGTTTGCATGTGTTTAACTACCATATGATTCTCAAAATATGTATGATTTTATGTGTAAAAAAGCAAAAGTTACAGACAAAAATTACATAAGAAAAAAATCTAAAATATGAAACACAAAAACACTTTCTATCAAGATCATTAGTACCCAACTGACTTTTTAAAGATTCGAAATACAATGAGTTAGGACCTGATTTTCTTTGTATGGGGTACAAAGGATTTTTTATGCACGTCCATGGTGGTAAGGTGTGTCTATCAGAAAAATTTATTGGGTCACTGACTTCAACAGAAAAATATTGGTCAATGCAGTTCATGCTTAACAACCTGTGTGTCCTTAATGCAGAGCAATTCTAAAGATGGAAAAATGAAAACATTTTATTCTCAAACTGCCTAATGTCTAATATATAGTTAGTACTGATTATGCTAAACAAATACAAAGGATATTTTACCTGTTCCCCAAACTAAAAACAAAATATTCTGTAATAATCTAAATCTTGTAATAAATAGATAAGAAACAATAATAACTCTAAAGGAGCAAAGAAACTGAACTCATTTTAAAATGGTCCTTAGCAGGTATAATGAAGAAGATAAATTTGAACAATTAGGAACTAATGAAGATTTTCCAAAAATTGCTATTTTCAAGGAATAGCAGGAAATATTTGGGAAATGTGATCATATATTAAAAATATGTCTAAATAACAAATGCCTTAGGCAATTAAAGAAATTAGCCAAGAAACTCAATTAACATGGCATTAGTTTTCAGAACCAGTATAGCAGACTGGATATCTGCAGCATGGTACACATATTCAGAAGAGGACTGGGAAAAAAATTGCTCATATATTATTACTAGTTGATCTTTTTCCCACTAATCATAATAATCATTCAAGCTATAACGTTAGACACTAAGTGCCCAACCAAAAGTGACAATAGAACCACAATAATCTTGAACATAACACATAACAAAACAATATTATTTTGCCTCAGCATCAAATTTAAAAAATAATGAAAAACTGATTTTGCACTGTGGCTATAGAATACATGTAATTTAAATTTGTAGGCATGAAAACATTTACATGCTAATCAATTATAACTCACTTGTTTAGAAGCCAAGCTGCGTAAATTGAGCCTAATTTTTGGCAAAAGAAGACCGTTAATTATCGTCATGTAAAATGAGTTTCTGATGAAAGATCACAGCAATGGGCCAGAAGGGTAATTTCCATTTGTCCATGCCCTCTGATTGATGTCAAGACCAAGCTTGCAACCCTTGATTATGTCTCAACAGTGAGAGCAATTTTAGGATTTAAGCTTTCATTGAATTGGGAATTGTGGTTAGTACTAGTGTAGGTAGAAAAAGATTGTTTCTAAAATCCTCAGAGCCAAAGGAAAACAGTTTTAAATGGGAACATTGGAGACAAGTGTTTAAAGGAAACAAAATCATTAAGAAAGATAAATGAGTGGATAAAAGGCAGTGATCAGTAGAAGAGGGATGTTCTCAGCTGGTTGCAATCCTAATAAATTATTTGCAAGAGAGATGCCCAGGGCCCATGGAGAGGTGCCCTGTCTTCACTCTGGAGCCAGAATGGTCTGCAAACACATAGGACTGGCCAAAGGGAAGTCAGGTTGTGATGAAACTACCCTCATACTGCTTGAGATAGACAATGGTCTATGTCATACTTTTAGGAAGAAAAATGAAATCAAGGATATAACAAGATTACGATAGCTCCACCCTGTATATTATTAAATTGCATTTTGGGAGGTCACTTTCATGTTCAAAATGGCTATTAGCTTTTATCTCACTTTCAAACTGCTAAAAAAATAGTTTTATCTACCAAAACAAAAGAAATCTAGAGGTATCAATGCCAATTTATCCTTTTAACTTTGGATGCTTTGTATGTCCATATTTCAGTTGCAAATAAAATATAATCATAAGTATATTTTAAGGAAATATTAGATTTCCATAGCCATGCACCATTCACAAATTATGACATGCTACATGTGTTAGTGATCCCCATCATAGTGGTTAGGTCATGTTTATACAGAGAGAGAGAGATCATGTGAGAAATATTTATTGCTCTGTACTACTATAGTAGATTCAGTAATACAGAGTTAAGCAAAACAGTTCTCTACACAAAGAATTTATATTTTAAGGGAAATTGCATTTGTTGGGGGAGGGGAGAAATAGTTCTGATTTTGGAAACAAAAACAAAATCTGGAGATGTACTTATTTTGGTTCAGCATCAAGGAAGCTTCCTAGGGTAGTAGAATACAAAATAAGAAGAGAATCATGGATAAAACTTAGAAAGGTGGGAAAAGACGTTCATAGGAAGAACAACCCAAACAGAACAGTTGTGGAGTTCTAAAGATATTTTCACTGTAGATTTCTAGAGCTGCGCATATTTCAGAAAAGGTAATGTGAACTGTGTGATTCATGCATACTTTGTGCGGTACAAAAGGCTCGACGGGGCGGTAGCAGGGACAGTAGCTATTTTTCTTTGTTTTGGTTTTGATTTGTTTTGAAACAGGGTCTCACTGTGTAGGCTTGCCTGTCCTGGAGCTCACTATAGAGCAGGCTGGCCTTAAACTCACAGAGATCAGCCTGCCTCTGCCTCCTAAAGCTGGCACCACGACTCCCAGTGTGGTGGAAGTCTGCCTGGCCAGGAAACTCCAAACACCCTCCTGTCTCTACCTCCAAGATCTGGGGTTAGAGGTGTCTCCTTCCACACTCAGTCAGCACTGATTAAATGTGTGTGCTAAGCATCTGAACTCAACTCTCAGTACTCGGTCAGCAAGCGCTTTAACCACTGAGCTCTTTCCCCAGCCCATAGAACTCAAATCTCAAATTCTTTCTCTCTCTCTCTCTCTCTCTCTCTCTCTCGCTCGCTCGCTTTTGAGCCTGTGCCAGAACTAAGCTTTATAGACCAGGCTAGACTCGAACTCATAGAGATCTGCCTATCTCTGTCTCTCAAGTGCTGGGATTAAATGTGTATGCCACCAACACCTGGCTCAAATGGTCTTATACATAAGCAACAGAATCTGGCCTTTCTCCAAGGAGGAAAAGCAGTTAGTACTGCTGTGAGAGGACAAGTTCAAACTCTTCTAAGTGTCTGTCCATTCTTCACAAAAAATCAGTGCTCATATCATCTCTATTATCTACAGCTTCCAGCCATAGAGATTCTAAATCCATATAACTTTCAATAAGTTCACCTCAAATGAAGAAATAAATGAATAAATATTATAAAAATATTCCAAATAAGACTAATAAGAAAAATGTCTCAAGGTAGAACCATTCATTGTAGAAATGTGACTGGGCTTGGAATAGAAATTCTAGATTATATGTTTGGGAAGGGGATGCTACTGGCCCAAAACTAACTTAATAACAATCAATAATCATAAGTATAAGTATATTTTTAGACAGTAATGAAGATGAATCAACAGGCCTAGGGCCCAGGCCTATAATCTCAGGTACCCAAGAAAGAGGGGGAAATGAGAAATTCAAGGGCTGCCTTGGTTGCAGAGTAAGTTCAAGGTCATCCTGCACAAATTGGAATGATCTTGTCTAAAAAAACAATGTCTTGGAATATATTACAGCTCAGCAGTAGACCCTTACCTAGTATAGCACATCTCAGGGGTAGACCCTTATGTAATGCAGTACAGCTCTGGGGTAGACCCTTGCCTAGTGCAGTACAGCTCTGGGGTAGACCCTTACCTAGTGAAGTACATCTCAGGGGTAGACCCTTACCTAGTGCAGTACAGCTCAAGGGTAGATCCTTACCTAGTGCAGTACATCTCAGGGGTAGATCCTTACCTAGTGCAGTACAGCTCTGCGGTAGACCCTTATCTAGTGCAGTACAGCTCAGGGGTAGACCCTTACCTAGTGCAGTACAGCTCAGGGGTAGACCCTTACCTAGTACAGTACAGCTCTGCGGTAGACCCTTACCTAGTGCAATACAGCTCAGGGGTAGACCCCTACCTAGTGCAGTACAGCTCTGGGGTAGACCCTTACCGAGTGTAGTACAGATCAGGGGTAGACCCTTGCCTTGGTTCTGAACACAAAGCACACATACTTTGCCTTGTATGTTTTATCACACCATGCAACACCAACAAACACTGCTTTAAACACTTTGGCTCTGAATTAAGACTGCTATATTGTGAATCATGGTGCTTTTACTGTTGCAGTGTTTGCTATTCATATAGAAATGTAATCTTTTAATTGCTGAGAACAAAAACAATGTTTTTCTACCACCATTCTTCAGATGTAAATATGAAATTGGTTTATATTTGAATGGGATTGTGCTAGAATTCTTGATTTTAAAACTTTCTGGTTAAGAAGACGTCAATTAACTTGGTTATAAAATGCTTACTTTACAAATAGGAGGCCCTGAGTTTTTCGGGTCTCCAACACTCACTGAAAAAACTGGGTGCATTAGAATACATCTATAACCCTAGAATTAGAGGCATGGATACAGGTAGATCTCTGAATCTTTCTGGAAAGCTAGTCTAGCCAATCAGTAAGCTTTTAGTTCAGTGAGACTCCCTATCTCAAAAAAGACAAGTTAGGAGCGATAGAGGAAAGACGTCCAACATCCACCTCTGGCAGACACACACATGCACACACACACACACACACACACACACATACACACACACACACACACTCAAACAAAATTAAAAATTTTAAATGTTGTTTTCTAAGTTGTTGGCTTTAATTTCATTTTTAAAAGAATCACATAAATTTTCATTTAAAATTAGAAGAGATTTCTCAGTCATTTCTGAAATTCAGTGCATATATATCTTCCATTCTGTACTGCACATTTACTATTTCTGTGATCAAACACCATGACTAAACGCAATTTGGGAAGGAAATGGTTATTTGTGTTATGCTTCTGATTCACTGTTCATCTTTTATGAAAGTCAAGACAGTAACTCAAACAGAGCAGGAACCTGGAGGCAGGAGCTGAAGCAAAGGTCATGGATGGGTTTTGGCTCCTGGCTTGCTCTCTATGGTTTGCTCAGCTTACTTTTTAGAGAACCCAGGACAAGCAGCCCCGAGTGGCAGCACTTACAATGGATTGGGCCTTCCCACATCACTCACTAATAAAGAAAAGATCCTAGAGGCTTTCTAGGGAAACATTTTCTCAATTGAGGATCTCTTCTCTGCATCAAGTTGCACCAAGCTGATACAAAATGAGCCAGCATATAAAATAGTATTTTTAGTGTTTTGAATTACTAGATAAAAATGCTGATAAACTCTGAAAAGCCTTGATGATGTTCTACATTCTCCAGTATTAAATATTCAGTCAAAATTTAGCTCTTTATATAAAAATAAACAAGCGCATCCATTTCATTATTATACAATTTCGCTTACATCATTAAAAGTGGTAAAATCATATGTATATTAAGAATCGTTTTTAAAATAAATTTCTTCTTGATTTCTTATCATTAAATATTCTATTTAGATCATTATTTTTATGAACCTGTGCACCTGGAGTCACATAAAAATTTCTTGGGTTAAAGGGGTGGCAAGTAGAAAAGGTTTTTTAAAAAAACATACTTTTACAGATAATTCTTTAAAATTTTTCTTTTTGTTCTATCTTTTCCCCTTCATATCCTCAAGAAAGAGAGAGAAATAAATTGTGATATAATACATTTGGTTGACTCTAAAGATAAAATTAATTATTCAGCAGAAATGATGGGGAAAGAAAAAGCTGCACACATGTAGTAAGGCGCTAAATCTTCTGTTACTTTACATTTAGGCATTTGTGCTTAAAACTCAGAACATAGATCCCGAGAGTCAGGATCAGTTTTTGCCATAAATCATGTCCAGAGCCCAGGCACACTGGCAGGCAAGGAACCATAAGGGAGATGATAAATTGAGTACCAAAGTATTGGCATATCTGACTTAGAGATAAAAGTTAGGAAAATTAGTTTGCAATAGAATCTCATGATTAGATGGGATGGAAATCAGAAGGGCTCCTGCTACCCTGATTGCTTTTTTATTATTATATTCTTGGCAACTTGTTTGGTACATCAGCATATATTGCAATTTTCACCCCGCAGTCCCTTCAGAAACATCTTTTGCTCGAGTGAGCTGTAAATAACAAGGAAAACCAGGAACAATGAACTGTTGTTGTAGTGCTATGACTAATGAAAATGGGTCCATTGCACTCTGGGAGAAATATACTTATTAACATGCCTGTGGAGGATAGGCTAATGTTGCTACTTTAACTTTGCTTTGGAGAAAGTGGAATAGAATAATTTAGCCAAGGTTATCCGCCTATCTCTAGACTAACTTAGCCACGCTTATCCAGTGGTCTGTGGACGTCAGAATTTCACAACAGAGTTCTTCTCAGCCATGGCTCCAAGCCACCTCGTGAAGAACAAGGGCATCAGCAGCATCTATCTTCCAGCCATACCTCAGAGTCTAAACATAGATTCCATTTCGGCATAAAGCAGCTAATTAGCTGGTTGGCACAAAACGTGTATTTACAAGCAGAGCTTAATTTTCACAAATCATTAGCTGAGAGATTTATACAGGTTTTATCATATTCACCTTCTACATTTCCCTGATTCCCAAACTCAAAAGAACAAAAGGCCTTTAGTAGTCAAAGAAGAAATTGTCAGTGATGAGGTGACAATGAAGATGGGCATTGATGGATGTAGGAACTCATTTGGCCACTAATCTCATTGTCTGTTTTCACTGATTTACATTCATTTACTCAACATACCTGGAACTTGCCTGGTAACTGAGTTTCTGTAATGTTAAATTTGGAGCACACACTGAAGTGTGTGTCCTTATGTAGCAGGAAAGAGCGCTTTACACTAGTGACTGGTTAGCTACTGGAAAATTCTGAGCAAGTTTGTGGCATAGTTAGATTGCTGTGATTGGTTATGGCAAAAGTCTAGATGACAAGAAAAGAGAAGTTACTGCAAAGGGGTCAAAATGAGCCTGGTGTCATGGCACATACCTATAATCCCAGCAACTGAAAAGCCATGGAAGGGGAATCAGTCCATACACAGAGGGACTCTATCTAGAACACAGAACAAAATGAGTTCAGAAACGATTTCCCCTTCCCAAGAGAGATATTAAACAGTTGAACTAGGTCATTGTCGATGGGGATAAAGGGTTGAAAACAGATGAGAGAGATTTATACTTACAAAAAAAAAGTAAAAATAAAACAGCCAAGTATAAGGATGCAAGAATAAATAAATTTATGAATCAAGAGAAAAAAGAATATGTGGCCTACCAGGCTTCGGCTTAGAGAAAGCTACAGGGTGAGAAACTGCACTATTTGCTGAGACTGGACTCAAAAGAGACAAATTGGACAGAAGGCAACTGATTCAGGGGTGGACAATGTCTTTACGTTGAAGTGTGTTGAGTTTGAAGTCCAGAAGATGCCTGCACTGGTGCTTTTCCACACAAGTCTAGACATCTAGTGAAAACTCTATACTAGCCTGAAGATATAAAAGCAATGCAGCTCAGTTCTTTATCCAGCTGCTGTTTGATCCTAAATGAAAGTTAGAATACTTAGAATTATAAGAGTTGGAGATGTTCATTTCTTTTCACTTTGGTTTTAGAGTTTTTTTTTTTTAAGTCATGAAGTATTCTTTTGCTTGGTGAGGACTGGGAGGATGTTTGGTTAAATATCCAGATGTGGCAAGCATCCTTGGACACACTTATAAATAAAGAGTGATAGAGAGTACAACTCACAGATATTTCTCCTGTCTTTCCTTTGTTCCTGCTGCCTTCCCTAGGGTTCCTTAACATTTTTCCTCTCTCATCAGAGTCACTAAGATAAAAGTCAGCTGTAAAATATTAAACAAAAGCAAAGAAACAAATAATTATGATTATCAGACTGAATGTATGTAAATAATATCATGTCTTTACTCTATAAATATTAATATGCATTATTTTCATACCCATTTTAGTAGGTCTATGTCCTTTTAATATCTTCTGAAGAATAAAATTGTGTCTATAATAATCAAATTACAAGTTGTAAGAAATCAATTCTAAACATACCAATTCATTTTGCATTGATTTAACCTTGATAATATTTTTCAAGAGTTTCTTCCTGATAACTCTGCTTTCACACAAGGTGGCAAGAGATTTAGATGCAGCAACTGAACCTTTTTATTTTTAATTAAAATTTTTTATTTGTTTGGGGAAAGTTGTCTTTTGAAATAAACGCAAAGTTGATCACTGTTAAGTTGATGAAGAAAAAAATGCGAGAATGTTAGTTAAACTCTAGTAGATCCAGTCTCAGTTATTTTGGAAAACATCTCTTTAAAACGAAGAAGTTACTTGTCTAAACTATAGGACTGGCCTTAGTCAATTACATATAGACTCACAGTGACACCAAGTGGTATTAAGTGGAAAATATTTTAAATTTTGGTTTGAAAAATCACAACATGGTAAACTGGGGAATTATAGTCAACAGGTCTATAATCTACCTTTGTATCAGATCTAATTCTTCATTAATAAATGATTTTTTCCAGTGCAGACCAGAGTCAAATAAGATGTTCTATTTGGACAACCATGTAATATGTAAATAACCACAGTAAACTCAAGTAATTGATTTTGCTTATGTTTTTGGAAAGAGGCTGAATGATTTCAGCATGCTACAAAAGCATCAGTTGCTAGCAGTGATCATATCTATCAATCCTTCGGAAAGTTCTACCGTCTTAAGTAAAATCCCATTTGTTCTTTATTAGGCCCACAAGATCAATTTTCTACCTAAAAATACTTAAAATTTTACTTAAAAGAGTGAAATGTTCCTGTGACAATGTTCCCTCTAAGTATCATACACTATCTTGCAAAAACCCATCGTCATGTATGAGAAACCTTCTTTTCAGTTGTTGAGAAGGATTATCCAAGAAACTCTAAAACATTATGGACTATTGTCACTGTCCTTGGTTGTTTTCAAGAGGTGGAAGGTAAGTCCCTATTGCTGAAGATACCATGAAGGTACACAGGCACCCATGAGCTAGATCTGACCTAAAGACTTCTTCCCGAAGACAGGCTTCCACGGTACCAAAGACAACATCCAAGCTTGTAAAGGAGGCAAATAACCACCAGTTCTGCCTAGATGTCATGCCTATGAACCACCACAAAGACCAGCAAGACATAAATATCTTTGCAGTAACCACAGCTTTTTAATTGTACTCAAGACTCACTTAAAAAAAGAGAAATCACACTTGATACTGGAAACCTAGCCAACTACCCAGAACTAATGAAGTCATGGATCTTGGAAGAGAATTTACACTGCCAATTTACTAAAATAATATAATTCCTAACTATATTCAGTTTTTCTACCCACAGATAAGATTAGTCCTTACTCCTCATCAAGGAATATTCTCTTTGCAACAGAGACTATTATAGAAAACCATAACCTATCAAAATGAAGAATTGCTGAGGCCAGTCCCAGCTAATATGTCTCAAATAGAACTCCTGCACATAAATTCAGGGATCATTGTTGAAGAGGGGATGAAAAGATGATAAAAACCAGACAAACAGGGAGTTTGTTCTGAGATTATGTCTCATAGGAACATCAGAAGCTACAATCATGAAATCTCACCAACATGACTGCCTAAGCATAAACTGATCTGACCAAAGATGATATCAATAGACATGTTAATATGAATGGGTGTGGGGAGGATCCTGGGGCCTCAACCTTAGACAAAGCATTATATAGTGTGGGAAGTCCTTCTGCATATGTGTTGCTTTTATAATTAATACAGAATCTGCCTTGGCATGTAATAGGGTAGAGTAGAGCTAGGCAGGGATAACTAAACTGAATGCTGGGAAAAAGAAGGCAGAGTCAGAGAGATACCATGTAGCCACTGCCAGGAACAGATGAACTAGAACCTTGCTGGTAAACCACAGTCATGTGGTGATACACAGATTAATAGAAATGGGTTAAATTAAGATGTAAGAGCTAGCCAATAAGAAGCTAGAACTAACAGGCCAAACAGTGATGTAATTAATACAGTTTCTGTGTGGTATGTCAAGGCTGAGCAGCCGGAAACAAACAAGTGGTCTCTAACTACAACTATGGGCAACTAACAAATACTGAGAGTAAGAAAAATAATCTTTCCCAGGGAAGAACACACCAATTGCTTATCCAATACTAAGCATATATCCCTTACAGTTACATACAAGTAATATTATATAGACTGAGTAGGTTATAGTTATATATTTAGGAATGTATATATATATAATATAATATATTATATATATGGGTATGTTATGCTCTTGTTTAGTACATTTGGCTCACTGTGGCTTACACTGTAGCTCTTGTCCTACCTGTTGGCATGAGTCCCGTTTTTCCTGTGTTCTCAAAATTTATTTATGGGATTAGAAAGTAACACAGTAGTTGAATACTAATGAATATTAATTCAGAATATGAAATACTAGTGGAAGATTGAAAATGTCCTCTTCAGGGAATTTCAAAACTTCAGATTCAATATTGTAAAGCAGATGATATTCTATAATATAAGGGAAATAACTATATGTGTATTTAGGTGAATCTTATGTACAAAATACTGAAGGTCAGTATTTCTTAACAAGAATAATCTGGTTCAGTTTTTCAGATGCAACATTACATCTCGCCATAAAATTGTACAGATGCACATAAAATTGTTAATGTACCTTCTATAAAGTCCATACACTGACTTGAAATACTATAGATAAAGATAGTACCCCAACTATAAGACATTTACTTCCAATTTTATTAAAAATCCAAAGACTGACTACCATTATGGACCATTTAAAGTTAGATCCAGTAAGGTAGATAGGGTTCAACAGCATGTATCTCTCAAAACAGGCATGCATGTGTAAATGACAGTAAGTCACATCAGGATATAGCTCATATAAAGGATGCATATAGATAAGCATAAGTGCATAGTTACATAGAATCTTCAGCTATAGTTAGAGAGTTATCCTTGAAGAAACAGTACCTGGGAAGAGTTTTACAACTGTATTTACTAGAAGAAAGATTTTGCAGAGCACTGTGAGAGGAAAAGTGAACTAAGTACAATGCATGCAATGGAGTCAGAAATTCTTGTTCTGTTATTGTGTGTCCAGGTCTGAGACATGGGACTATAAGTTCAAGACTGATATCCTAAGATACCTGATAACTCATTCTCTTTTCAGATAAACGAGGTATATGCCAGTCTAAAAGGAATCCCAAGGACACAAGTATGAGGCACTTGCTCTAGGAAAGACAATATTCTTAAATCAGCTTATCACAGTTAGTATTTCTATTGCTGTGATGAAACACCATAACCAAAGCAAGTTGGGGAGGAAAGGGTTTATTTGTCTTACACTTCCACATTGTGGTCCATCACTAAAAGAATCCAGGACAGTAATTTAAACAGAACAATATTCTGGAGGTAGGAGCTCATGCAGAGACCATGGAGGGGTGATACTTAGCATCTTGCTCATCATGAGTTCCTCAGCCTGCTTTCTTAAAAGAACTCAGGACCACAAGTCCAGGAGTAACACCACCCAAGATGGGCTGGGCCAGACCTCTAGAGAGAAGTTTCTGTCCCTCCTAATTCCATAGCCATTCAGTCTCAAAGAAACACACAGAGACTTACACTAATTATAAACTGTTTGGCCTATTAGCTCAGGCTTATTATTAACTAGCTCTTACAAATTGAACTAACACATAATTCTTATCTATGTTTAGTCACATGGCTTGGTACCTTTAAACAGTGAGGCATTCTCATCTTGCTTCCTCTATGTCTGGCTGGTGACCACATCTCTCTTTTCCTCTTCACAGAATTCTCCTAGTCTGGTTGCCCAACCTATACTTCCTGCCTGGCTACTGGCCAATCAGTGTTTTATTAAACGAATACAAGTGTCAAATCTTTACAGTGTACATTATCCCCCATCAATCACTAATTAACAAAATGCCCCACAGCCTGAACTTATAGACAGCTGCTATCAATTTTCTCAATTGATGTTCCTTCTTTTTATATAACTCTATCTGTGTCAAACTGACATAAAATTAATCAGCACACAGCCATTTTTCTTTGAACAAAAATACTTATATAGTAAATGAAGTGAAAGTTTCAATAATTGCTTCGAACTTTGAGATACTCAGGACACATTTTGAAACATGAGTTTATCCACAAATCTTTAAGGCACTTCTTTCCATCCTGTGGTCCCTGAGATGTTACAAAAAGTTAGTCATGGAGTCACAATGTAGAGGATGAAATAAAAATCTTGAGTAAACTTTGACTGCCCAATTGATGTGGGATTCCCCTCTATGCTATGAATATGTTTTATTGTCATTGGTTAATAAAGAAACTGCTTTTGGCCAATTGTTTAACAGAATATAGCCAATATAGAGAATAGGGAAAGTCAGAGAGAAGCCATGTAGCCNTGCAGGAGACAGACACTGAACACTGGATGGAACATGGAACATTACCGGAAGGCCACAACCACGTGACGAAACACAGATTAATAGAAATGGATTAATTTAAGATATAAGAACTAGCGAATAAGAAGTGTGAACTAATAGGCCAAACAGTGTTGTAATAATATAGTTTCTATATGGTTATTTCAGGTCTGGGCAGCTGAGAAATGAACGAGAAACCTCCACCTATACACAATTCTATTAATTTGTTGTTATTGTTGTCTGGTTCCTAATAAGCCTAACTTTCCAATAAAATCAAAACACACAAATACACACACACAAACACAATACACAATACACACATACATACACACACATATTCTCTCAGAACTCCCAAAACTGAGTTTACCTTCTAAGAACCAACAGGCAACCAAGAAAGATTAATATAATACTTAAAGGACACTTTCCCAGGACTAAATGAATGGGCTGCAAATGTCAAAAGGATCAAAACTTGATTCACATGTTTTGTAAATCTGGAGAAAGTGGGTTAGTCCAAGTTGTGATCTTAAACCTGGGAATGGTTGGGTAATGGTGATGATTGAAATCCCAGACAGGCTGAAAGCAGGTGTCTTGGTTGCCAAGACAACTTATGCAGCTTCCTGGTAGAGTGGTAGAGTACCAGGTCCCATAAGAGATAACTCTGAAAAAAAGTTTAATGTTCTACAGTGAGCAGAAAACAAGAGGTGAAAAGAGTTTATTTCATTATATACACAGCTGGAGGGTGAGAATTCATGTGGTCCCATGATATTTTTGACCACAGAAGTGAAATGTCCTCAAGCTTTTCCATTATTAGAAAAAGAGGAGAAAGAAGTATTAAAGTAATATTAAATACCACCCTAATCAATACTTATTATCAGCTTAGAGACTTCTTTGATCTTATGATTCTAGTGATCAAGAATTACAGAGAGTAAGGCCATTGAGAAATCATGTTAATGTGCTATTTGGCCTATGGAGACTTTTGATCTATGAATTAGTTGGGTCAGGAGAAGTCACTGACAAGAAAAAGAGAGTCCAGATGTGAGAATAAACTGGTTATAGAAGGATACAGACCTGGTCAATGGGTCTATTATTACTTGACTCAGCTGAAATTTCTTGTCTAGCCTTTACATATGGTTCACTAGAGAACTTCTCATGTTTCCAAGGTAAACACTGTGTTTCCTTCACAATTATGATTCTTTTGGATTGGCCTCTAAATTGTTCAGATTACTGATATATATTACCATTTTTTAGTACATATGCCATCACACAACAGGCTCTCAACAACTTTGTAATGAAGGTCTAATACCACTTGTTCACTACTCCCAGCTCAGGTGTACCACTAACAATAATTATCCTAATAGTCACACTCTGAAAATATTTAACAAAATGCTCTAATAAATAAGGACATATGCTAAGGTGTCAAGCAAGCCATACAAACTGAATCTTAGATTCTATATCATAAAAGTAGCATTTGAATTATTCTCCCAAATCACTACTCAAATATTTATGTCTACAACTTTCCAGTAAACTCACTTTCAATAATTTATCTCTATTTGCATCATGGAATTTTGCATGCTTCTTTACCTTATGTTGACACAAAGATGATAGATTTCTCAAAGGGAATCAAGATAGTTCATTCTGAAGGTATTTGAGAAGACGGTCTGGGAACATAGATTTAATTTACTTCAATTTCATGAGCCAATGTGGAGGCAGTTTCGTGAAATTGTATTGTTTTACAAAATAAAGAAATCATTTATCAAGACATGTTTAAAATATATTGGTGCATATAACAGAGAGACAGATACAGCAAGATGAGAAAAGTCTTTTTACATGCCGATAATGTTATCTGATGACATTCTTAGGATTGGGGTTAGTGAAAGTTGGTGTTCTAAATTAATAGATTACAAGGGTTTCTCTTAGTCATAAGATGTTAGGTGTTAGTTCTGACCAAAGGTGTGCAAGGACAAGGAATGACTGTTCCACAGGGATAGAACTAGACCAACGTAAGAAAATTAGCCTCCAAACTGCAACATCCTAATTGTGTGTGTGTGTGTAGTGTGTGTGTACACATATGCAAACATACATACATACATACTTGCACATACACACATATATATCTTAAATAGTCTTTGCAGACACAACTTCTTTTCAGTTTTGTTCACTGTCATCACTATTGATAGACTTTTTTTCTGTCCACTTTGTGGAAAAGAGATCAACCTTTATCCTCTTCTTGAAAGCAAAGTTATCAGAGTCCCTGGGTGATGCACAAATAAGAAAAACTCAGAGAAAGATACTGGGGTTCAACCTGAAGACCAGAAAAAAGCAACCAACCACTGGCTCTGACCTAGACCTCAGACCAAAAAAGGTGATCCTGCCTCTAGGAAACCTCACAATGAGAATCAGAGTGAAAGATGTCTCCTCCCATTTTATAATCCTCTCTGGTTCTGGGATTAAGGGTGTGTGCCAGTATCACCTGGGTTTTGTAGACCAATCTTGATTCTAAACTTTTATCTCTAAAAATTTCCCTGTATTGTGGTCAAACTTAAGATAGTATGGGTTGCATGGGAAGAATCTCAGCTTTCATTACTGGTCCCCTATAAAGCCCTGTTACCCAGCAGACAAGTGAACCTTTCCCAGATGAAGGAGTTTGGGGAATCTGCACTTACCACCTTAATGCCCAGAAAAGCCTGAAGCTCCAGGGGCTTTATCTGGGAACTGATTCTTGGGTGGCTGACCCTCTACTAGTGAAGCGGTGGCTAGGGCAGTCTAACAGCCACACACTTTGTAACAGTGCTGTTACCAGCACTGCACCAGGGAAGCAAAATGAACCACAGCCCAGCGGCAGATTTTTGTCTCCAAATTTGCTCCTTTCTCTATTTGAATGTCACTTTTCTAATTAGGAAGCAAAGCAGATCAGCTAGAGACCTTGCTTAACACTGAAGGAGGCTTGCTAACCCCTTTCCCTGACACAAGGAGCAGCCCTGGAGATCTATTAGCAAAAGTCTTCATTCTGATGAAAGAAACTTCAAAGGCCCCAAATGAGGAAAGAGGTATCGCTGGAAAATGTTGAAATAACAAATAGCAATATTTCGGCTGACAAAAGATGAAGATGAAACAAATGTTAGAACAGAAAACATGGTTTTAGTTTGCAAGCTTTGGCTGGCAGCTATCATCAAAGTCCTTAACTTAAATGGAAAAGGTGTTGATTTAACAGCACACTGGAGCCAACTTGGATTTCTAACGACAAAATTCATCTTTGAAATAGCAAAAGCTTATAAAGCAGAAAGAAAAATGTCAATGCAGAAAATAAAGTATATGGCCCCAAAATAGTCTTGTGCTGCACATTTGTTAGAGAATAGCAGAGGTTCAAGCCACTTAGGGATCATCTGGGCAAACCCTTTCATGTTTCAAAGGAAAAACTGGACACAAAGTACTTTCCCTAGCTTGCTCAAGGTCATGTAACTAGTTTCTGACTTAGAAATTGTTAGCAGTCACTTCCTCTGCTTACGTGAAGCCAGATGCTGAGGACTTTTATCTGGAAACCCATTCTTGCCCAGTTCTTGAGGCAACCTCACTCAGGACTGCAGATCAAGTTCACCAGATGCAATGACCTGGTATTTGTCTTTCGTTCCTTGAAACATGTGATATGCACTGAACCAGCGACTTGCAGAGACTCACCGTATGACCATACCCACAACTGCGCAGAGGTTGCCCTCTGAGGTTAGTTCTAGCTGACATATGACAACAGGGGCAGAGAACAAAGACTTCAGAGTCCAAAGTATAACAAGCAAAAGCAGAGAGAGCTTGCAAAGGCCTAGTTCATCCTAAAAATTGAATCCTATAGTACTAAAGATTATACATAAAAGCACAAAGGTAAAATATTTATGTTTTTCAAATTCTACATAGTATGGACAAGACCTCCTGAAAAGAGACAAGTCTGAAAAGCCTGGTTCAGGACTATGGAGACTTTGGGATGCTACAGGTCCAGAGGCTAAAGCTAAGGTAGCAGCCATTTCTCACCTATCTCTGTGTTGGAACTAATGTACATCTTGTGCCTAATTGATAGAAACTGTTTTGAAAGCTATTAACTTAGCAGAGTACAAGTTTCCACCAACCCCAAACCTAAGAATATCATCAGATAGTATCTTGGTCCTACAGAAATGCTTTCCCCATTTTGCTGTAACTACCTCTCTGATGTAGTCACCAGTGTACTTGAAACTTGCCTTGATTTATGACTTTCTTTGTTCTGTAAAACTAAGTTCATAAAGCTGCTTCCACATTGGACTGTCTGATTTGGAGTGTCCTAAATCTGTGTTCTCTGGACACAGTCTCTTAAAACAGCTCCAGAATAAACTGCCTGTTATTCCCTTTAAGGTGAGGGCTATGGCTGTTGCATTATCAATTATGTGAGAAACTCTCACAGTGAATCACTAGATGAGACATTCTGACCACATCAGACTTCATATTTTTCAAAATAAATAAAGATGTGTGTGTGTGTGTGTGTGTGATTAAACCTGTAGAGATAAAACCTCAGAAAAGAAAATAAAGAAACTGAATCAAAATTATTCATACTAAACATATTTTGAAAATAACCTCTAAACAATCTGATGATAAATAGGAAAAAATGTTCTATGCAACAGAAAGAAACAGAACACATTATTTATGAAATGTTAGGTAACCCAGACTCAGAAAGACAAACATGGTATGCATTCCCTTAAAAGTTAGTATTAGTTATTATGTAAATGAAAATGAAGCTAAAATATGCAGGCTCAGAGAAGTTACACATAGAGAAAGGGACTAAAGGTGACATATGGTTCTCCCTGTGAAGGAGAAAGAGAACACATTTTATAGGTGGGTCTGGAGGAGGGAAGAGAATGGGAGGACCAGATGAGAAGTGGGAGGGGAGAAGGAATTGAGGGAGGGAATGAAGGAGAGACAGTTAAAATTGAAAGGCATTTGAGGGGTAATATGGAAACCTAGTGTGACAGAAACTTTGTGTAATACATGAAAGCTAACCTAATGAAATTTCCAAAGAATGAGGGAGATAGAATGCCAATTTGCCAACTTTAGTCACTAAACAAAATGTCTAGTACTGGAACTGGGTTTTATTCAATTGAGATGCTGGCCAAAAGGGTCCCATGGAAAATCCCAAATAAGCCAAGATGTTTGCAAGACCAAAGATTGCTCTCCACAGTCTGACAGCAAGGCCCCATTGCTAAAGACAACACTCACACACATTATTAGACATGGAGAGGTAGAGAAGGTGCCTACATAGAACCTTCACCCCTTTGGTGTGGGAAGGTACTCTGCAGGCTACCAAAAGAGAAACATGAACACCACCCATCCACAAACTCTTTGATCCTGGTCTAGAAAGAAGAGCTAGTTCCAGAGCAGGCTTCAAAGCAACACAGAGAAATCCTGCCTCGAAAAACAAAACAACAACAACAACAACAACAAAAGTCAGAAAAAAGAACAATAAAATGACTCCTAATGATATATGCTATAGTCATAAACTGGGGCCTTATTCAGCCTTAGTCCTCCTGCAGATCCCAACAAATAGAGACTTAGAGCCAGACAGTACAAAGGGGGGAGGGCGGAGGGGCCTTGAAACAGTTCTAAGTGGGATTTCTTCATCCAATCCATCCCCTCGGAGTTGAGGCAACTTCACATAAGAGGAGGCAGAAGGAGTTGATTAGGACTCTTGGAGAACAAGGCCCTCTGAATCAGTACACCAAAGCTCATATGAACTCACCGGGACTGCAGCAGCAATCAATCGTCAAGCGCCTGCCCAGGTCTGCACCAGGTCCTCTGAATATATATACACACACATATATCACATATATGTGTGTATGTATGTGTATACATATATACACACATATATGTGTGTGTGTATGTATGTATGTGTATACATATATACGCATATGTATATATCTTTCAGCTTAGTGCTCTCACGTGAACACGTGGGTCACTGGGGCTTCTGCTTTCTCTTGGGTTTCTTTGTTTTTCTGTTAGTTTGTTTTTCCAACTTTGATATGATATCTTTTGTTTTATTTTTTAAAAATTTGGAATATTTTTATTCCAATTTTTTATTTTTGAAATTAAAGTATAATTACTTTCCTTTTTAAATTCTTTTCCTTCATCCAGATCCTTCCATACTCTCTGCCTTGTTCCTTCTTAAACTCATGGACTCTTTTTCTTAATTGTTATTGTTTTACACGCATACATATATGTATGTGTGTGTGCACATATATATATATACATATATATATCCACAGAAAATGTAAACACAACTTGCTCCATCTATTTAGTATTACTTATATGCATATGATTTCAAGGATATCCAATTGTGCTGGATAACCAATTCAGGGGTTCATTTGCAGATGTATTTCTCCCACTATTAGCGTTCCTGGTTACCTTTAGCTATGTTTAGGATGGAGCCCCATGAGATTCCCCCCTTTCCATGATAGCATGTCTATTGGTATTGGGCTTCTTTGGATCTTAACACCACAACCTTGCGTTGAACTATGTTTATGTCAAAAAAAAATTAACAGCAGAATGCAAGTAGGGATCAAGATTATAACGTATTTAGTTGATGCCAAGTAACCATATATAAGAACCATTTTCTCAACCTCTTAGATTTTAGTTTATAGAAAAGCTGGCATAAATAAATTCATCACACTTAAGTGATGAATTCTTATCATGAAGTGTAGACTTGATTCAAACTTAGGACCACCCTGCTTTTGTTAAATGCATGCTAGGATTGGACACACTATCATGCCCAGCATAATTTATTTTGATTCTGACCACCATCACCGCTTGTCTCTGAACATTTTTTTTCTCTGATGACCACCTGGTAGCTTGTTTTTCATTGTCCCATGATGGCAAGAAAGATTCATCCTGGTTGTTTTGATTATAGCCCTGTTGGTGGAGAAGGGTTACATCAAGTGACAGACATGAAGGAGTTGGGAGTCAATGAACTTTTCAGGCCAAACTAAGCAACTAAAGTATAGAAAACGTGGCTCATGGGTCAGACATTACTAACATCCACTCTGCTTGTCTTATGGGTAATATCCTAGCATCGCAGGAATGCTATGTATATATTCCTTTGTCAGATCTGTTCTTCTGTAGAATATTAATAAACAGTTTAGCCACAAGACTTTGCAAAAGCACAACTATCAAACAAGAGTCAAAAATTAGCCATAAAGCTTTGAAAAACACTACTACCAAGAATAAAACTATTTTTGAAAATTACTCCTGTTTCTAACGGAAATTTTTCAACAAACTCTAACTGGAGATGCCTTCAAGCTGGTAAAGGTCATCCATGAAAACCTCCTTCCAACATGACATCTAATGAGGAGAAATTGCATGATTTTCCCTAAAACCAAAAACAAAACATGATGCATAATTTGGTACTTCTAATCAAAAACCAATCCACAAAAGAGCAGAAAAAATAAATAAAAATTCTTTCACTAGGAGAACAAGAAGTGTTCTCTTCATTGGCAGACATAAGTCCATAATCACATCTCCCCACACTCTTACTATGATGAGGTAGCTATACCTTCCTCACACTGATGGCACAAGTTCCCCTAAATAAAGCCAAAATAAAAATTTTGTCTATTCAGTTGTTTTATGTCAATATTGATCAAGGACATGAGACAAGTGATGCTACCAAATCTAACTGGTTTTACCATATCAACAGGAAAAAATTGAAATTCAAGAGATAAATATATTTTATATACTAGTAATGAATAACCAGAAATCAAAAATAAAATGTAACACTATAATAGCATAAGATAAAAGATATTAAAAATATAATAGCAATTGTGGGAAAACTGTATATTGAAAACTACAAATATACTTCAAAGATAAAAAACTTAAAAATGGAAAAACATGCTTTGTTCATAGATTGGAAGGTGCATATGTCTGCTCATTCTAGATTTATGTTAATAGCAATGCAATCCTAATAAATACGTCATTAAGTTTTGATACAAGTAGACAAACTAAATCTTAAATTTAGAGAAGTTCAAGAGACTTAAGCAAAACAATTTTGAAAAATAAGCATAATGTTGGAAGACTTATTTATCTTCAAAGTTCAGTATTAAGTATAATAATCAAGATCTTGTGATATTATTGATATAAGATAGACAGGCTAATCAATGAAATACCATCATTCAAAAATATAACCACATATACATGATCAACTGGCTTTCAACACAGACCCTAATGCAATCATAGATACAAAGGATAAGACTTCCAATATAAACGACTCAAAATGGATCCTATACTTAAATTTACAATTGAACACTATTAACACTTCTGAAAGATATATTGCTCATTCTTGACACTTTGGGTTGAATGAAGAGATCCTCGATATGATAGCAAACACATTATACGTCAACAAAATAAAACATGGTACTTGATTAAAATTGAGAAACTATAATTTCTAAAAGTATTTTTATGAGAACAAAAGTCAAAAACATGAATTATAAATAAAAAATTGCCTATAATCCACATATATGGTAATTTGTTCTCATTGTATTTCTCAATAAGATAATATACACATGTATAATATGAGTGAGAAATTTTAAAGATATTTTACTGAAGACCATATACGCATAGTAAATGATTCCATGGGGGAAATGTTGAACATGACTTTTTTTGTGTTAGATAAACTCAAACTAAAACCATTCTGACATATGACACTTTATATAAATAAAAGAATAATGATGGTTGACCACATTTTGGTGAGCATGCACAGCCACTATATCATTGTTGAGAATGTCAAATAATACAAATAGTACTTGGGAAAACAGTTTGGAAGTTCCCTCCCTCCCTCCTTCCCTCCCTCCCTTCCTTTCTCTCTCTCTCAGTATCTGTCTCTGTCTCTCACTGTCTGTCTGCCTCTCTCTCTATCTTTCTCTTTCTATGTGTATGTGTGTGTGTGTGTCTTTCTCTGATATAGGGTCTTACTGTGTAGCTCCTACTAGCCTGGAACTTACTATAGAGACCAGGCTGGCCTCTGTCTCACAGAGATCCTCCTTCTTTTGCCTCCCCTAGTGAGTGTTAGAATTAAATATATATGCCACCATAAGAGGCTTGGCTGTTTCTTAAATGTTATACCTGCACCTCTTAATTAGTCAAAAAAAAAGAAAGCATTAAGAAACAAATAAGTGAACATGAGTGTTCTTAAAAACTTTATTTACAGTAACCAATCCTTGACAACATTGCAAATATCTGTAAGATTATGAATGGATAAACAAATTATGTCTATATAATGACATATTAAGTAGAAACAAAACTATTGATATATAGTATAATGCAATATATAAGATAATGTAATACGTAAAATATAATGCAATGGAGGAGACTCTAAAAATGTTTTCAGTGAATGACAGTAATAATACAAAAGACAGATACATTATTCCATAACGAATTATGAAACACATCAGTAATTGCCTGAGGGTTGGCGTAAGTGGCTGAAATGGAACATGGAGCAGATGGTTAGCACAGTTAGAAAGGTCCATCACAGAAATGGAGGCAGAAAGTTTGTAAGAGCCAGAGGACCAGGAAGTCTGCTGTTCGATTGTCTTCTGGCTATGCCAGGGAAGCTAAAAAATGAAATCTCAACAATATGGCTACCTAAACAAGACCTGAAAGTTGCAACAAGAATTGACATCTCAATGTAGATAGAGAAAATATCATGGGGCCACACCCTTAGATGAAGAGTTACAAACAACCACTTCTGAGAAAGAGAGAATGAGTCATCCAGGATGAGTCCCTGATTGGTTCTCTAACATTCCTAGAAACACAAATGCAGGGGACACTGAATGGACTCAGCACATTGCATTTGTATGTTGACCCATATATATGCATATTTAACTATGGTTAAAGACAAAGGAAGAGGACTCTAAAGTTGGGCTGCAGAGTGGCTAAAAAGTTAAGAGCACTGCCTGTTCTTCCAAAAGTCGTCCTAAATTTAATTCCCAGCAACTACATGGTGGCTCACAACCATCTCTTGAGGAAGAGACCTGATCAGTTGTCCTCATTAACTTAGACCATGAAACCCA
>LOEQ01004065.1:211961-233894 GCA_001685075.1 Bramus lutescens
AGGCGGGCTGTCCTGGCTTAGACCCACGTGACCCTGCAGCCCCTCAGCCTTCTCTACCTGCTGTCTCGATGTCCTCGCCAGCTCCTGGGCGATTGCCTTTCTTTTGGCCGGATCTGCCTTCTCCTGCCGGGCCTCTCCCTCCTGGCTCCGCAGAGCAGTTGTCTGTTCTGGGAACCTGGGGGTGTGAGAGCCTCCCACAGCTCCTACCTTAGTGATTAACTGCGGCTGTGGCTTCTTCTAGTCCTGCGCTTTGTGGACAATTAAAGTCCGACTTGATCCGGGGCAAGGCTCCCTCCGGTGACTCAGAGCATAATGAAGAGGCCCCAACAGTCTGACTCACACTACCCAGAGTGGCACATGGGAGGGGACTGGCCAAGCAGCCTCCTACAGGGGTGCCACTCTGTACCTGGGTTGGAGGACAAAGCTAGGGTTTAGTGCCACAGGACAGTGTGGATGACTTTACCCCCTTCCAGGACTAGTTTGTTTTCCCAGGTCACTATGTGTTACCTTTGTGTTTTGTGTGTTTGAAAGAACAACTTTGAAAGTTGGAATTTAACTTTGAAAATTAACCAGTGGCAAAGCCAGGGATTGCAGCTATTGCTGGGGCATGCAGGACTGTTTTTCTTAGCAACCTAGCTTTTGGCTTGCATCCTCAAAGTTGATCACATGATAATATTTTGACTGTTTTACAAATATACACATGATATACAAATGCCATAAAACATAAAAATTCTTTAAAAGGCTTTAAAACTAGGAATAAACATGTTTGTACTGCAAAAATTTGTGTACTTTGTTTTGTGTGTGTTTTAGTTTGATGTTTTGACAGGGCTTTGAAGATTTGGTTTAATTTTGATTCATTACTAACTGAATTGTTGGCTGTCCTAAAGAAAACATATTTCAGGAAATGAGATGTTTAGAATATAATAACAAGCTTCCATTACCAAACCTTTACTCTTAATTTTTACCTTGCATGCTAGCTCATCTGTTTTGGTATAAAACATTGAAAATCTTAATGCTTTGTACTGCATTGTACTCCTATTTTGGAAGACCATTATGGAGCTTAGAGAGTCACATTTCCAGGCCTCTGAGACTTGTCTTTTCCAGCCTTCAAAGCATGTAATGTCATGTTAGAGTCAGAGAATCTGGGAATAATCCACCATAAAAGACCTAGTTCAAGTAAGTCAAAAATTTATTCAGAAAAAATGGTATCAGGGAGGTGACAGGGTTCAAACTCCAGACTGGGTCCTGATGCAGGGACAGCAGCCAGTTTTAAAGGGGAAAACCACAAAGAGACAGCTTCAGAGTTGCATTCAGTTATAATGTAATATGGGAAGAAGAGTTTGGGAACTTTCCACAGTGACACTCTTTCAGCCTTTTAGGGGGTTCTGTAGTTAGGTGATTCAGATTGGCTCTGGGCCTACCAATCAGAAGGAGGTGAAACGTTTGTGCCTTACACCTCTGTGAGGGTTTGGGGTGGGGGCTGCAGCCCAGCCTTAGAAAATTGTGGGTAGCAGCTCAGGAAAGAATGGCAATCAGGGACAAAATGGAGTTCCTACTGCTAATAGGATCTAAAAATCAAAGTCTATGACACCAATACAAGGATCATGTAAAGACAGGGTAAGTTCCTCTCGGGCAGTTTCTAAGAGCCCATCTGACATTCACTCAACGAGAGAGCCTTTATCTGCCTGGGTGTCTGTTGTACTTTCTTACAAAAGTATTCTCTCGATATTCTTTGGGGAGGCACTTACCAAGACAGAAAAGTTCAGCATAATTAAAATGGTGACGCTTAAAAAAACGAGAACTGAGCAAGGATAACAATAGACATGCTTAAGTGGACAGGGAAAAACCCACAGAGCTTAAACCCTATGCTCCAAGCAACTAATGGATACTGAGTGGGAGAAATAGTATTTGTTATGGTAAAAATAAATTGGCACTGTTCCTATGAGGGCCAGCAGGTCCTAGGCAGGGAGCCAAATGGCAGGTGAGAGACAGAGACAGATAGACAGATAGGCTCGCCATGCAAAGAAAGTGGAGATTTATTTGGTGGGTTATGGAAGAGAAGGGGAAAGGGAAGAGGGAGGAAGAAAGGGAATGAGGAGAGACACATATACAGAGAGAGAGAGAAACTCTCTCTCTCTCTCTCTCTCTCTCTCTCTCTCTCAGAGAGAGAGAACCAGACAGGGGGAAGGAAAGTAGAGGAGAGAAGGGAGAGAGACAGAAGCTGCCTCTTCAGGAGAGAGACAGAGAGGAAGTAAGGAACTCAGGCTGGAAGGATCAGAGCAGAAGGAAGATGGCTTGCCTCTGCAGATGGCAGAGAGAATGGCAGGAGCTTATCTCTTAAAGGGACAGGACAGACCATTATAGTCTTCTTGGAGAAGAGCACACCAATTTCTTGTTCAATGACAAATGAGCAGCCCTGAGAACATACATATGAATAGCATACAGATGGAGCAGTTTGTATTTATTTATGTATTTAGGAATATATATGTATACATACATATATATTATATATACATATATATAATACACACACACACACACACACACACACATGATAGCGACAGCAATGAACAGAAAAAGAGGCCCATGAGTCTGAAAGAGAGCAGTAATGGGAAATCTTGTAATATTATCTCAAAAATAAATATTTTTAAAAATAGTGACTAATTTTCTTTTAAAAACATGCTTAAGGTGTACATCATGACACACCACAGTTTCCAATGTCACTACTACAACAAACAAACATGTGAGAGAGAGAGGCTGGAAAGATGGAAGAGCAGAATGGTTACATGTATGGCAACACTGCAGGAGACACGACAACTCTACTGGCATGAGAGAAGGCAGTGATTGACAGAGGAAGCGGGTCATTGTAAGGTGGTCATGGAGAAGTGTTTCTGTTTCTGTTTTTTTGTTTTTGTTTTGTATCTTGGGGGGAAGGAGGCTATGGAAAGAACAGGAAATGAGTGGGATTGGGATACATGATATAAAATCCCCCCCAAAAAACAATTAAAAATTAGTTAATATATAAAAATAAACACTATTATGAACTTTGGTGTTTACCAAAATAGACTGGTAGTAATTGGGCTACTTATTACAACACATAATCATTCATTCCTAATCATTGCTTTTGAATCACAGCGCTAACACCCAGTGGCAGTCATCTCTTGTAATGCTTTGCCGGAAGCTGCTCCTCTCAACCCTATTCATACAAATAGCACTTCTCCCTCTGTACAGATGCAGATGCCCCAAATGCCAAGCTACAATGCAGAAAAATGTCTCCTGATTCTAAAGTCTCTGTGGCTATCTATGCTCTGCTTCTAGTGAGGAACTAGAAAGGCTAAATGTGCATTCAACATAAACACAGACACTAAGTTTCAGAGTGACAGTCATTTCAGAACAAACTCAATCCTTGCTGATGTGCGTATTGGGTATTCAGGGTGCTTTTCATCTTCAATATTATAAAGAAACTTCAGCCTTTGCTTGTCTTTAAACCTGAGTAGCAAAGATGGTCCCAAAGTAGGTGGTTGTTCCAAGAAGGCTTTACCCTGGAGCATGCATGTCTAGATTTAACTCTTTTCCACTTTAAGGAGTTATGGCCAACTATCCCTCCCCTTTTCTTGCAATATCTTTACCTCTTTTCTTTTCTTTCCTGTTTTTGTTTTTCTTTGGTTGAATTTTACAGTTTTTCTTTTCTTTGTTTGTTTGGATACAGTGCCTCAAGCTCCCTCTATTACTGAGGGTGATTATGAACTTCCTGTCCTCCTAGTTCTGCCTCCTGAGTGTCAGTGCTAGGATTACAGAGGGGTGTCAGATTGCTGCACTGGCAGGGCTGTAGACAAAACCCAGAGCCTCCTACTTGCTAGGCCCCATCAGTGAGTTGCATGTCCAGCCATGACTCCTTCACTCCTATATCTTTCCCTCCTCAGTCCTTGGGAGTCTTATCTGAAACATACACAGTACTTCCCCTATTAAAACAAATAACCACTTGGTTAAAAAAATTTTAAAAAAAATAGCCACAACTCTATACGGTGTTTACAGTCAAGTTTCTAAAAGTGGGGAAGTATGCATTGACTGTTGCATTTTTTCCACCTATCCTTCACTGTTTCCTGAAGTTTGATTTCCATGCTAGTCTTCCCTGAAAGTGTCCCTGAGGCCTCGAAGCTCTTCTAACTGCTATAGCCAAAAGATATGGCCCTGGTCGCCTTCCATTCTAGGTAACACTTTGCTTTTGGCCATCTCAGAATCTCCTCCTTTATTGGTCTTTTCTCCAGGTTCCATTTACATCATTTGAAGAGTTCTTTTAGTCATATGATAATGCTTTGGAGGGTAGGGAGTTGTGACAGGGCTTCTCTGTTGCTTTGGACCCTATTCTGAAACTTGCTCTATAGACCAGGTTGGCTTTAAAGTCACAGAGATCCACCTGTCTCTGCTTCCCGAGTGCTGGGATAAAAGGCGTGTGCCACCACTCCTCAGCTGAAAATGCTATTTTTGTATAAACTTAGCTGTATCCATAAGTTCAAGTTTCAAATTTTTTGTTTGTTTAATTGTTGTGTGGCAATATTCCTGGGGAGATATGAACAAACATCCCCTTGCCCAAGATAGGGAACTTATGACAAACCAAAGCACAGATACCACCAAAGACCAACTTGCTGAACCAATGAGTTTTATTGGAGATACTTAAAGAAATACTGGTTTGTTGGCTAGTTTTATGTCAACATGACACAAGCTAGATTATTAGACTGTGGGGAGCTTCAAGAAAATGCCTCCATAATATCAGGAAGGCAAGCCTGTATGACACCCTGGGCTAGTAGTCTTGTGTTCTATAAGAGAGTCAGCTGAGGAAGTCACTGGGAGCAAGTCACTAAGCATCACCCTCCAAAGCCTGTGTATCACCTCTTGCCTCCAGGTTCCATCCCTACTTGGGCTCCTGCCCTGATTTCCTTTAGTGATGGACTACCATGCAGAGGTGTAAGTCACATGAAGTCTTTGCTCCCCAACTTATTTCTGGTCATGGTGTTCATCATAGCAGTAGCAACCCTGACAGGACTGTTGGTGAGAGGTTACTGACAGAAGCAGAGGTGAGTCAAAGACCAAAGGTCAGCCAGTGTGGGTGACAGCTCACAAAAACTGGAAACTTGGGGTACACAGCTAAGTTTTCAGGCAGTTCAGCAGGTTACAGAGTGTCCTTTCCAGTGGTTCAGTTTGTATAAGCCTTTTCCACACAGCTCAGCTGGTCTCTGCTTCCAGGCAACTTGATTTGAATGAGAGAGTTCCCAGCAGTCCTTATTGCTCTATGGAGTTGGGGAGGGAGAAGCCTTGTGAATTTGAACAGTTTCAGGGACTTTCTGAAGCTATTTTGAGGTATTTACGTCCTGAGCTTAATGAACTTCATGAAGGATGGAAAATTTCACCGCCTCATTGAAAAACCTCTCACTTTCCCTCATGCTAGCACCTTACAGTGTCTTCCCCATCTCCATGTCGTCAAATCTGCACCAGATGATCAAGCAGTACTTCTGGGGTCCACTCCTAGCATCACAGCAAGCACACACAGGGGTGGATGTAGAGCTGAGGACAGTGCACCCAGTCTCCGTAGGACCTGAAGTGAAGACTCTGTGTATACCCATCACAGGCTATCACCTACCGACCATGCACTGCTATTACAGCTGCTTCTCCTGAGCCTTCCTCTTTGTACATGACCTTGGACAAATACATACCTTAAATGGTATTTTAGAGAAGTCATTCCTGACTGTTTTAAAGGTGTCTACTATCTCAAATCACAGAGGATGTCTTCCATGCCATAATTTTCAAAGTTGGAGTTGGCTAAGCAATGTCTGTCCTGTGCTCATGTGCTTTTTCAAGCAAACATTTGTGTTCATTTGTCTCTTTTTATAAGAAGACTGAACATAATTCATTGGCACTGCCCTCCAAGCAAGAACACATGGCATGTAGTTGCAATCATTTCCTGCTCTCAAATGGTGATAGAGAGATAAAGAGACAACTTCAGGGCTATCACTGAGATGGGGGTCACCATAGCACCTTGGAGAAGGGGTGTCAAAATGGGACAGATACAATGGACAGTGAAAGAAAGCTTCCTAAAGGGAACATGGGTCACACAAAAGGCATAGGTGGTCCTTATGGAAATGAAGATAAAGAAGTGGGCACAATCCAAATTATGAAGAGCGTCCCACCCCACACAATGCACTTTTTCGAACTTTTGAAAGATCCATGATCAGATTTATGATTTAGATCAAACAGAAAAGATGATCTAGGGACCTAGGGAAGAGATCTAAGAGTACGTAAACACCATTGATGAGATGCAAAGAGGGCACTAGAAAGGCCCGAAGGTTTGGAGAGGAATCCAACTGTCAGTTGCCAAAAGATAATGTGCATTCAAGTTAAGATTGCATGATTTCTTTTACATTTTATTATTATTTAACTTATTTATTTTTTGTGAATGTATCCTTTGTCTGGCATATGTGTTACGTCATACCTGGGAGGTAAGAAAGGGCTGTCAGATATCTCAGGACTATAGTTACAGATTATTGTGAGCCACAGGTAGGTTCTGGGAGTTGAACTTGGGTGTTCTTAAAGAACCACAGATGCTCTTAGTAAGAGTTTTTGATTGCTTGTTTGATTGTTGTTGGTTTTTTGTCAAACCTGACTACCTGAGTGCAATCCCCAGAACCCACATGGTGGGAGGAGATACCTAACTCATGCAAATTGTCCTCTAAATGCCACACAGGCAATATGATAGACAGAGCGGGGAGAGGGCAACAAAGCAAGCACAAATTAAAGGGGTGTGTTTGGAATATCTGATCACACTGTGGCACCCCAAGACTCTCAATAAAGTCAAGTTTGATCAGGAGGCAGAGTCAATGACTAGCTGATCAGAATTAGGCACAAAGATTTTGGAGGACCCAGGATATGATAGAGAGATACAGAAACTAATAGGTGGGGGTGAAGGAAGTTCAGAGAGAGGGTCAACTGATTGTTCTTCCTCTGCTTTCTTGATCTATCTGTTTTTCACTCAATATTTGATTCCTAAGATTTTATTAGTAGTACAAAAACTTAGATAAATGTTTCAGAGAGGAGCCGTAAAAATAAAATCAAATTAAAACTGCTCTCAATATAATGAATATAATTGACAACTCTAATACACTTGACAACTTTATCCTAAGAGTTACCATTCTTTCCAAGTTTGTATGCATGTTAACCTAGATAGATCACATTCTGTTTCATAAAACATATACTAGAAAATTAAAATAACACATATTATACGATTTTCACTTCAGACCACAGAACAATCCAACCAGAAGTCAGCAAGGGGAAGATAAAGAGTAGTGAAATTCTCCATCTGGAGACAACACAGCCAACGTGATTGTTGTCTCACAGAAGTTGTGACTACTGACACCGAGCCTCTCTCCTCCAAGGTCTGTTGTCCCTTAAATTGTGTAGTAAAATCTTTACTTCAGACAGAAATTTCTGTTATGGGGATGCCAGTCATAAATGATATCATATAGAACTATTGAGCAGTAAACTAGTGGGTTAAGGAACTAAACATCTAATTTCATTTAAACTTATTTGCATTTTCATCAAGTATATTGAAGTTGTAATCAACACATACAGTCAGTGGCTATTTTTTAACATAGACATTGAACAACTCTATAAAATGTTCTAACTATATTTGCTGAAAATGTTCTAGGAAATTATGATATTAATCAACACATAAATTAGGTCATATAAAAAGGGAAAATTAGTAGAAATCACATAAACTGAAACAACTAATTTGTTGGTAATTGTCATGTGAAATACTCATGTAGGTCCATGTGTTTGTATCCTTGTGCAGAGATGGTGGTGCTGCTTTAGAAGACTGGGGGACCTTCAGGAAGTAGGCTTTGTCTACCTGGAGGATGCGGGTCACTGGGCAGGGGTTTGGAGGTGGGGGTGGACTTTGACGGAGATAGCCAGAATCCTCAACCAGCCTCTGTCCTCGGGCCTTCAGTCTCTGACCCATGGAGGTATGAGCAAGTAGCCTTGTTCCACCACCATCATGTTTTCCCCACCACGATAGACAGTACCTTTTCAAAATAGCAGCAGAGAGAAACCTGCCCTCCTTAAAACTGTGTCTTGTCAGGTCATAAGTAACATGAAACTATCCTGCACTGTGGAACACCTTTTGATCTTTCTTCCAAACTGTGTATAGCTAAACATTTGATTCCTTTATTCAGAATTGTTTTTATACTCTGTGATTTTATACTTCTCTTTCAATATAATATTCAGGGGAAACTTGAAGTATTAAAAAAAAATCCAGAGGCAGTGAATGACCTCAGAAAAACAGTGTTTTCCAAACAAGACAGGGCAGTAGCTGTGAATTCACAATGATCATGACACCATGCACAAGACTTGCACGTGCACAAGCCAAGCAAAATCCTCACATGGAGGGTGGAAGTGGATCTGACACCCCACTCCTAGTTGGGTAATTATTGACATTTAAAAGATGCTATGAGAGTCAGTTTTCTTAAACGATGTAAGATCTGGTGGGTTGTCTTCCCCCCCACCCCCACAAATATTAGTCTGGCAACAGACACTGGATTTGTTGTGGAACAATAAAAAGAGAAAGATTCAAACTTGGGTGGATAGGGAGCTGAGGGTGGGAGTCAGGAAAGAGGAGTGAATATCATCAAAAGACACTGAGGGAAATCCTTAATGAATTAATGCATTTTTTTTTCCTGGAAAAAAAGTCGACAAAAACAGTGCCAAAGAAACACAGTCAGCTAAAAGAAAACAAAATAATTTCAATGCCTAGAAATCAATTATGCATATAAAAATATGCATATAAAAATATGCACAAAATAATTGCACAATCTGTGAAGTGGTGACTAAAAATAGTGGTTCTGACCACTTTCTTGTTTTGGCACAGCCAGCTGTTCTAGCTCTGTGTTTTTCTAGAAATAGTTAGCCCTCTGAACAGTATTTGGTGTTTGGCAGAAGATAAAACTGAACTGGGAGCTTGGTGAGCTCCTTAAAGGCCTGCCTGAATGGAGGCCCATTTGTGGGACCTGGCAGCTCACATTCTTCCCAGTCCCCATCACATTGCTTTCAATGATTCATCAGTGAAAAACAAATGTGAATAACAGAGCTGAAGTCACAAGACTTTTCTCCAAAGAGACTGCGGACAATTATAAACAAACCTGAGTTCCCCTTTTGTTCATGTCAGCAAGAAACAAATGGAAACCTCCATGAACTTAATGAGTCTGCTCAAACACAAAGGAGATCCCTTTGTAGTATGAAAACTTGTAATAGCACCATATTTAACATTGGCACCATCAGAATTTTGGAAGGGCCACATCCAAATCTTAAAAACTACCCCATCTCCCATCTTAGAAGTCACCCAGAGGTTCTCTGAAATTGCTTCCTGAAGGAAACAAAAATTCTATAAGTATTAGTACAAATGGGAATGATTTTTCCTAACCCCAGGCTGAATAAATTGAATCATTAATGCTTATTTTTTGTAGGAGTTCCTTGCAGAAATGGATATAACTCTCATGTCTTCATACACACTGTGTGTGAAGTAGTGTTTTGGTAAATTGGCACAATCTGAAGTCATTTTCAAAGACAAAACACCAGTTTATAAAATGCCCCACCAAACTGGCCTCCAGGCAAGTCTGTGGGTGAATTTTCTTAATTAGTGATTGATGTGGGAGGGCTCAGGCCATTACATGTGTGGTGCCATCCCTGGGCTGTAGTCCTGAGTTACATGAGAAGGCAAACTGAGAAAGTCATGAGGAACAAGACAGGAAGCAGCTTGGCTGCTCCATAGTTCCTCTGTAGCTTCTGTTTTAGTTCCTGGATCAAGGGTTCTGCCATGCTTGAGTTCCTGACATCCTTCAGTAACAGAATGTGGCCTGAGAGTTGTAAAGCTGTGATAAATTAAACTCTTCTTTCCTTGGTCATGGTGTTTTAACACAGCAATAGGAACCCAAGACAAGACCCATGATGCTCCTAATATCAAGACCAAGTTTCTTTCTCCAACCCTGGGGATCTCACCAGCTTTGAGCTCTGAGCTACAGAATGCAGAAGTGACACTCGTCACACGTCACACATAATCCTTACAAAACAGAAGAGCTTCCATTTCCAGTGACTCATAATTCAGTTACCAAAGTGTATAGAAGTTCAAACTGTCCTAGGAAAGGCCACAGAGAGGGTCCTAGTGGAATGGAAAGTCTTCTTTGCTCCTTTTAGAAGGACTTAGCACTTAGACTTCCTTGGACCTCACATCCCAGCTTCCAGCTACACCACCCACATGAGTGAGCTTCTGGCCACCAAGAATGGCCAAAAAGTGGTATTATGTTCTATTTTGTCCACTCCCAATCCTAATCTCTCTGACACTAGCAAATATACAAGGATAAGTCCCTTGGGGAGTGTAAAGGATTGTCTTAATTAGTAAATTCATAGCAGCATTGAATGTATGGAAATATCTTTAGACATCTGGGACATCTGGAAAATAGAGTTTTCCCTCACCCGCATGAGGACCATTGCCGCTGCAAAGGAGGTACTCAGGAATAAAGAAAATATGGTTTTGATTTGTCTTCACCTTCCTTTTTCAAAGACTTCCAGCAGAACTTCCATGATAGTAAACCTGAAACCACACATTTTAAGAAAATATTGTGCAAATATAGGTTTACATTCCCACTGAAATTTTATTCTGCATCTTAATAGTTATGGCTAATACTCTTGTTTATTTGAGTAAATAAGTATACATGAAGAATTACATTTCTTTGTTGAGACTGGAGTTTATATACTGTGTTTTTAATACTGATTCTAGAAAAACTAATATTGTTTCTGCCATAATCCATTTTAAACAAAGGGACTAGAAAGACCCATATCTGAATGTTTGTTTGCATACACAATCTGGGAAGATTATTCACATAATTACATCTTTAGAGTAGAATTAGAATGAAATATTAGTTTTCTGTTTTCACTGTATCCTTTCCTTTTGACATAAAATTGTACTCATTACTTAATATATTGGAAACAATCCAGTGTAATAAACTAAAGCACAAAATTGAGCAAAAGACTCAAAAAATTTTATGATCTTGAAAACATAAAGCATTACTGTAAAACATGATAAATCAAACCACAGAAGAACATATATAAAAAGCTTGCAATTAACTTTAGTTCTTCAATTCTCCCTTAAGAAAATATATGCATGTAGCTGAGCACAAACCAGAGAATGTGTTCCTGAGAACTCCCTGCCTCCCTCATATTCAGAGTTCCTCCTTGTCCAGGACTGCCTCAATCTAAGGCACTGCATGCTCTCAGAGGGTATGTTAGCTAATGTGGATCATCAGCTTTATTGGATTGGCAATCACCTGCAGGTTTGTTAAGTTGGGAGCATAGACCCCAGCCCCTTGCATCTTTCCAGCCTCCAGGCCTGAGAGTTTGTATTGGTCTGGACTCCAAATCCCAGCAGGCCAGGTCCTGACCCCTCCTTGGGTGGAAGGTCAGGACCACTCCCAAGAGTATTTAAATGAACTCCCAAAAAAGGAACACATGTGGTCTCTTTTTCTTCCTCCCAGTGGTTGCATTTGCGTGGCTTCCCCGTTCCCCCTCTGGATCACCCTAGAGCACAGAACTCCCATTAAACCTGAATATCTCTTAATTTGGCTTGTTTTGATTTGTCTTGATTGGGATTTTGCGTTGGCAGAGAGCTCATGTTAGGAAAATATTTAACGCAGGCCGCGTGTTGAAAGCTCACTAGTCTACAATCTGAGTTCTGCATGCCACGCTAAAATCGGCTCCTAGGCAACAGTGGCTGCCTCATGGTGAGTCCCTATTCTTGTCTATGCTATAGGGTCTTTGGGGGACCCATTCATACTTATTTTTGTCGTTTTTTTTTTTTTTGAATTCCTGTTGAAGTCACAGCCCATACCAGGGGTTCAGTTCCCAGCAGCTGTCAGAGTGGCGGGGCTGGCCTTGGCTGATGTGGAGATCTGTTTGTTTTGGGATGCCAGGCATTCAATTTCCAAGGCCCCTTTGGACCTAAGAGCCATTTTGGCAGATGCACTGGAATGGACTTAGGTCACGTGGTTGGGCATAGACTCTAAAATGGGTACTTGCAGTTCAAAACCAGATCCGCTGTCTCCCCTAGGATGATGCCTCCAACAAAAATCTCTTCAAACTGGGCTTGACCAACACAATTTGTCCTGAAACTCTAATTTTCCTATGCTCTAAGATTTGGCCTCAATAGGAACTTGGCAATGGGACATGTTGGCCACCAGAGGGAAGCCTTGAGCTTACCGTCCTCTAGGACCTAGAAAATTTTTGTCACCATAAGGACAAATAGACAGAGGTTGCATATGTCCATGGTTTTGGGATCTGTGCCCTGCCCCCCCTTAGTAGCCAGTGTCTCACAGCACCATGCTGCCATAGGCACTGGCCCCTCCCCCACTCCCTCAAGCCCACACTACCCTACCCCCTCCCTTGGTTCAAGGTCAACTTCCACCTTACCCACCTTCCCCTCCCTCAACTACCTCAGCTCCCTACCCTTGGACCCCCTCTGCACACTGGGCTAGCCCCTCCCATTCTTCTCCATGTTCTCTTTTCTCTTCTAAATCTCTCTCAGATAGAAAAGTGGCTAGGTTCCTTTTCTACTAATCCTTCTGCTTGCCCATTTTATCTCTTAGTCAGTACCAGATATTAGGAAAGAGTTAAGAAAGGTTGAAGAGGTCCCCAAACCCCTATACGGAAATTGGTGAAAATGGCCTTTAAAGTTTTTAATGCCCGAGAGAAATAAGCTGAGTCATCCCGACAGACAAAGCTACAACAATCTATAGGCCCAGGCCTTACCAGCTGCCCTAAGGTCACAGGAAGGGGGACAAGGGAAGCCAACAACAGGGCTCTACCTTGATAGAGCCAGCCTAAGTCAACCTCACAGAAAAACTGTTTTAAGTGTGGCCTAAATGGTCACGTGGCACGATATTGTACTACACCTACTCCGAGTTTATGCCCTATCTACCAGCAGCCTGGACACTGGAAATCACAACACCCCGTGCGGGTTTGTCCTCTATGCCAAGCCACGGAGGTCCAGTCTCACCAACATCAGCAAGTGAAACTGTGCCAACCTTCAAACTTCTCAGCCTTGCTTGACGCTGCCCAGACTTGGTTTATCCCGTAACCCTATCCAAGCCTAAAGTAAAGCTGCATGCAGTGGGTAAGTATTCTCACTCGGGTCTTAAGTTTCCCTCACCAATTTCAGCTATGGGGGTGGACAGGACCCATTCCTCCCCACATAAAACTTTGCCACTGCCCTGCATTCTTGCAGGACAATTTTTTTTTTATCTCATTCTTTCTTAGTGATACCTGCTTGCCCAGCGCCTTTACTTGGTGGAGATATACTTAATCACTTTTGCAAAGCTTTGTTCTGCTTCCTGGAGCCCTTTTTGACCCCACCCATCTCCAAGATCATATTTTACAGGCTTACTCCTCTTTCCAGATATGTGCCCAGGACAACCCACAAGAGGCTTTCCACATACTTCAGTCTCTGCACCAGCTTTGCGGACACCAACCAGGAGAAGATTGGCAGGCTGATTTCACTCATATGCCTACTCATAAAAACTCTGTTATCTGTTAACACCTGTGGATGCTTTTACAGGATGGATAGAAGCATTTCCAGTCTCCAGGGAAACAGCAGATGTGGTAGCTCAGGGTCATGGAGCTCGTATCAGAAGTTCTCAACATCTCCTGGACAATGGGACTCATCAAACAACAACTATCCAAGCTCTCCATTAAACTCAGGTTATCTTGGCCCTCTCTTCTCCCCATTGCCCTAACTTGTCTCAGGGCCATCCCACATTCCTGTATGGGCCTGAGTCCTTTTGAGCTGCATTATGGCAGGCCCTTTTTCCTTAACCATCACCTCCCAGTTCAAACTTTTCCACTGGTGGGGTACCTACCCCATCTCTCCCTTTTAAGGTCTCTTCTCCATTTACACACTGACAGTTGTCTTCCTGCCACCACACCAGTGGACCCTAATGTCCCTAAACCTGTCCCACTCTCCCCAGGGGACAGATTATTCCTCAAACAGTTAACTCCTAGGTCTCTTGAACCTTGATGGACAGGACCTCACACGGTAATCCTCACCACCCCCTCGGCTGCCAAGCTCTTGGGATACCCATGCTGGTACCAACTCTCCAGGCTCAAGTGGACCCCTGCTCAAGATACTTGGTCTGTCCAGCAAACAGGACCTTCCACCCTCCAATTTTCCAGGATGCCACAATGAAGGGCCTATCTGGTCCTCATCCTGACACACTCATCTTTGGTGATAATTTTTTTCTTAGACACCTCCCCCAAGGAACAGATGCCTGATGTCTCCGGGATGACAGCACATGGCATGCCTCTCTAGCCACACCTCTTGCTGAACGTGGACACCTTCCCCACATCACCCTGTGCCTACAGGAAGTAGACAGATTTGAGTCTATGCTCTTTGTTCCCAAGAGAGCGTAAATGTTTGTCATAATTACCACTCCAAGTTTCTGTCACCCCTATATCCAAAGAGTCTGGAATGTTAAGTTGGGAGCATAGACCCCAGCCCCTTGCATCTATCCAGCCTCCAGGCCTGGGAGTTTGTATTGGCCTGGACTCCAAGTCCCAGTAGGCCAGGTACTGAACCCTCCCTGGTGGGGAAGTCAGGACCACTCCCAAGAGTATTTAAATGAACTCCCAAAAGAGGAACACATGTGGTCTCTATTCCTTCCTCCCAGTGGTCGCATTTGTGTGACTTCCCGGTTCCCCCTGGATCACCAGAGAGCACAGAACTCCCATTAAACCTGGATATTTCTTAATTTGGCTTGTTTTGATTTGTCTTGATTGGGATTTTTGCATCGGCAGAGAGCTCACATTAGGAAATATTCCTAGCATTAATAAAGCATATCTTTGAGTGTATCCACAAGGTAATTTCCAGAGATAATTACTTAAGAGGGAAAAACATGTCATTATAAATTAAGAAGGGGAATAGGGAGGAAACCAAGTTGCGAAAAAGGTAGCTAAATCATATATACACATTCTCTATGTCTTTCTCTCTCCCTGCCTCCTGCCTCCTTCCTTTCTGCCTACTATACTGCTAACTGTTGTATTCTACCATACTCTCTTCCCCACTACAATGAACTGAGCCTTCTGCAATTCTTCCATTCCACATATGTCTGGCTTGTCATGGTTTCTTGCAGATGTTTGTCATAGAGATGAGAAACTAACACACAATTATGTCTATTACAATCAACATTATATATTCATTTCAAGGTGGATATGCCAAAATATCACTAGCTGAATGGGTTAAAAAGATTTCTTTCTTATGGTTCAGGAAGCCAGACATCAGAACCATAATGTTAACAAGACTGGATTCTTCTTCAGACTTTGAGAATCTTTCCTCACCTTCTTCTTTGTATGTCCCCTTACCTTACACAGACATTAGTCATTGGATTACAGCTTCACATTAAATCCAGAGCAATCTCAAGCTCCTTAACTAACAAAATCTGCAGACTCTCTTTCTGGACACAATGGCATTGTAAGGGTACATGTGAACATTAGTTATGGAGAACATATTCAGACCAGCATACATGGGCTATAAGTGCATGACAAGTTCTACTTCTAGATTACAAATATCTAAAGGTCAGGGAGCTCACAGGTCTCAGTAGAACCTGCCATAATGGTCATTTGACAGTAGACCTAGCTGCCGAAACAGAATCCAGATCAATAATACAACTAAAGCACCCAGAATGGAATGAGGCAACAATGTCTTGATGTTGGAGGAATAAAAAAATCATATGACATTGAAGAGATATTAGTTTCTTTAAATATAACTGCTATAGGTTGGGGAACTGGCTTAGTTGATAAGGAACTTGCCTTGCATGTATAAGAACCTAAGTTCTGATTCCAGAACTGATTTAAAAAAAAAACATACACAGGGGAAAGTATGCATGGGAAGCAGGAGAGTAAAGGAGAGAGGTAGAGAGAGAGAGAAAAAGAGAAAGAGAGGATAGCTGTTCTAAATTTCTAACTTTACTTACTGAGAACCTTTGAAGTCAAAAGTTCGAACTCATAATGTCCCCTCATTCCCTCTTTCTCTACTCAAGAAATTCTCCCTTTGAAAAGAAGGCCATGACAGAAAAATCTGAGTGAGAGAACAGTGGAGAAGTACAAGCCTAACAGTTTAAAAGCCTGCAAACACAGCAGAGCAGACCTTTGAGGTGAGAAAGCCTCAAAACACAACAGTGCAGACCTTGGGAATGGGAAATCATGCGAAGACAGTGGAGAAGACCTTGGAAACGGGTGAGTGAGTTCTTGGGGATAAGAACATGATATCTTTCTGTTTGTCATCTGTCATAAATATTAGAAAGTTGATATTTCATCAGATTTTCAAGTGACATCTGAAAAGATTTACAGAAATTTGACACATTTGGCCAAAATATTTTGTTTAAAATATTTTATAAGGGAAACTGGAGAAATGGCTCAGCAGTTAAAAGCACTGACTATATATCGGAAATATCCCTTCAATTTTTACTTTATGTTTACTCCCTTGCTTTGATAGAACAGTGGCATCTAGATAGAAAGCATATATTTTGATGTATTTAATATCTGAAAATATATTTATTGTAGCATAGTTATTACTATGCAGTAGGTTGGGTCTATAATCTAGATTTCAAACTATTATTCCTTCAGCCTTGAAGCATTGCTTCATTGCTTTTCAACCTTCAGTTTTGCCCCTTAAGTTTGATGACATTCCGCTTCAAGTTCCATCCACCCTTCACATCCACACACTCTTTGGAAGCTCATAAGATTTTACCATTATCCCTAACACCCTTCAATTTCACAAATAATATGTCCTTCTGTGGGTCTGTTTCACCACCCTTCTAAGACCTGAAAGAACCCTTTCAGCCTAGTGGTTTAACATGCCCTCTAATACTGACATGCTAACTTCCCACAGGTTCATTCTGTTTTGCTTTTCTATATTTGGTGTGTATTATACTTCGATTGATTGTTCTGTCTGATACTTCCAATTCTATTAACATTATGTTCCTTTCGAGAAACTTCTCATTGTTGTAATCATCATTTGTCACCTCTCCAGCCAAGTCCCACCCCAGCAACAGCACACAGATCAGAAAACTTAATCTTTCACCTAGCTTCAACTTGTGTAGGGAGAAACACTAATAGGCCACCCCATGATGTGGCTGGTCAGGGAAAAATAGGGATGATGGTTGATTGGCAGAATCAATTAACTAATCATTCTGTGGTAGTACGTTACCTGGAGCTCCTCTTTCTCATGGGTTGTTTGACAGCTGCCTGTCTGAGCCTTGAGATCTCCCTGCACAGGCACAGAGAATGGATCTACCTCCAGGTCTACTGCTCGACAGGCCCCATCTCACTCTGCAGAAATCTCGTGTTTGTTTCAGATTAATCATAGTACACATTGTCGAGCCCACTGCCCTTCCTAAATTGTTCCTTTCCATATCACATCAGCTTCCACACCACAATAGGAAGATATTTCTGAGTCACAATTTTATCACCAGACTCAGCCTAGTCTCAGAAACAAACATAGCAATACGTGATCCAATTTTCCAGTATCAAAATACTAATTTCTTACAACTTTTGCTTTCCAAAACTGAGTATTTTGACCAGGACACTAGAAGGAGACAAGAACTTAAATACTCCAAGAGAATTGTCAGCTGAAGGTGAAAGAGAATTGGCTTCGGTAGGAAAGAAAATATAAGCTGTCCACGTGGATCATGTAGATCCAAAGCTTAACTGCATTCTGGTTATATTACTCTCTAGGCAAGATATTATATTGGAATGGATATTTCCACCACAGAAACAAAATAAAAAATTAAAGACATATGTGAAAAAGATTTCTGATTTGATTTCAAAAGAAAAATTAAGATATCGTCATCTAACAGAAATGGACCCAACAGAAATTATAATACCTTTAACTAATGAGAAAATTCCCTCTTTAAGGGAAGATAATGAATATTGGCAAAGAGCTTGCAGTAATTTTAGGGGAAATATTAATAACAGTTATCCCCAAAATAAGAGAATTAAATTTATAAAAAGAACCATTTGGATCCTTCAATGCATAAGGAAAGCACCAATCTCTGTACTTTCTACATTCTATACTGATGCAAATAAATCAGAAAAGGCAGGATATAAATCAGAAAATTTAAACAGATTTGCAAAGTCCTTATAATTCTGTGTAAAAATCAGACTTGTAAGCCATTCTCATGGTACTAATGGCTTTTACAGAACCTCTCAATATAGTTTCTGGCTCTTGATATGCAGAAAGAGTTGTTTTACACATTGAAACTGCAGAATTTATTGCTGATGAAGTAGAATTAACATCATTATTTATGCAATTACAAAAATCAGGAATAGCAATCATATTATATATATATATATAATGATATATATATAAAACATCAGATCCCATACAGGTATGCCAGGTCCTCTAGCACAAGATAATGATGAAATTGATCTTTTATTAATACTAAGTGTGCTGAAGGCTTCAGAATTTCATAAAAAAAATCATGTCAATAACAAAGGTCTAAAAAAGGTTCCATCACTTGGCAACAAGCCAAGGAAATCGTTTAAAAATGTCCTATTTACTCCTTCTATAACCAACCTCTTTACCTGCAGGAAGAAGCCCTAAAGTTATGCAAAAAATGAAACCTTACAGATGGATGTGTTTAATTTTACAGAATTTGATTAAACACCATAAATAGACATGTTTTCAGGATTTCAATGGGCAATGGCTTTGAGTTCTGAAAAGGCTGATTCGGTAATTACACAGCTCTTAGAAATAATAGCTGTCATGGGACTAACTGTACAAATTAAGAGAGTCAATGCTCCAGTATATGTCTCTAGTAAAATTAAACTGGTTTTTGCATATTATAATATAAATCATATTACACATGTACCACCCAATCCTGCAAGACAAGCAGTTGTTGAAAGATCGAATCACACTGTGAAAGAAATCCTTAATAAACAGGTAGGGTGGACCAAGACCCCCAGAAATAGATTTCATAATGTCTTATTAATCTTAACTCTTCTTAATGCTAATGAGAAAGGAACAACAGGTGCAGAGAGGCATTTGACAATAAAAAACAATCTTCTGAGTTAAATCAGCCTGGGTTCTTCAAAGATGTGGTGACCTCAGAATGGAAATCAGGATATGTGCTATGTTGGGGAAAGGGTTTTGATTTTGTTTCCACAGTAGAAATAAAGCTATGGATACCATCAGAATTAATTAAGATTCAATTTAAACAGGAGAAATTTCTTGATAAGGAGAAATAACAACTTATTCACTGATGTGTCAATTCTAAAATTTATAAGAACTCACAAGACTAGGGGCAGTGTTCTGTTTTTGTGTTTACAAGAAAATAGAGATACCCCTCTTAAAAAAAGCAAAAGACCTTGGACATCTAGATGTCTAAAGGAAAAGGGAAAGCTAACTAGAAAAAAATTATCAAACAAGGAGAAATCTGACCTATGGTACCAATATTCTCTGCAGGGTAAAATGTCACTACCTAAACTTCTGTATCTCTTTACTTCTCAGAATAGTTGTAGTCCCAACACAAATAAAAATCAAAGCTGGCTTTAGAGTTGGAGTGTGGCTCTCTCCTCTAAATCCAAATATGTTGCAAAAAATTCCAGAGTTTCTGTTTCATATCAGAAGATCCACATGAAGAAAATAAAAAACAATTGACTGTTGTTGTCAAAACTCCATTGTCTTCCCAAATTTCTAACTCTCTCCATACTTATCTTTGTCTCTTTGGTATCTTTCTTTGATTTCTAACTCTCTCCATACTTATCTTTGTCTCTTTGGTATCTTTCTTTGGATATATCTATCAAAAATTTAAACTTTCTGTTTTGATACTAATAATGTTTAAGTTTTCCACAATGAACAATGAATTTTCCTAACAGCAATCTCTGGAGTCTCAAAAAAAATTATAATGATGCCATTGAGCTCATAAACACCACTCAAGGATCAGTTTTGGACTAAAAACTTCTCAAGACAATTCCAAAATCCCTAGCTGAGATGGTCCATCTTCTTACAAGGCTGTAGCCAGAACTTTAGATAAAAACTTTAGATAAGTCTTACCAGCTATTCAGAGACTGGCTACAATTGTTATAGCTAGTCCTCGTGAGACTTAACCATTGTTTCAGCATTTTACAGGATCCCATAGAGATATGATTACCCCCAAGACAGCTGGAAGTAATTATAAGTGAAAAATGCTCCCTCTCCCAATAGATGGGATGGATAGCTTTTGGTTTTTCTCAGTACTGGTTATAAGTTATTATAGGATTAAGGGCAGAAAAATAATAATTAATCTCAGTAATCTTGTTTGGCACAGTAAAAAGAAAAATATATAGGATAGGATTGTGGATTAGTGTAGTTTAGTGTACCTACTTGTAAAATATTTTAGCAACTATTTATTATAGACAATTTACTTTGGTATAGATTATTGTATATTAATACATATGTAAAATTATTTTTATATTCCTGTCTAAGATAATTTGCATTTTGATACACTTTCCAGGACTATGAATACTAGCCAGCAGGAATGATCCTTGCAGTTGAGTGCCAGGGAGATGTTTTCATGTACTTTGACTCAAGTGTGCATTGTTTTCAGCAATAGGGTCTTACTAAGAAGTTCTGTGGGTAACCAAGAGTAAAAGCAATGTTTGTGGGATCTTTTGGAACCCGTAATGTTTGTGGTTGTCTATGGTAACCGATTGGCCAAAACTCAAAAAAAGATAAACCATTTCTGGTTTCGGGGTTTTATTTGGTAGTGCTTGGTATCTAGTTGTGATATCTTCCCCTCCGTTGTACAATTTAAACTCTTTTTATATATGTATATATTTTAGAAAGCATCTATAGTAGTAGGTTTTTATATGACTTTTCCAAAAGGCCCCCCAACACCCAACCCAACGAATCATTCCTGATTAATTTCCTTTTTATCCCGTTATAACATTATATCCCATATACTCTTCTTTGGAAGATTACTTCCTCACATGGTACTTTACCAGTTCCCTGTGGGTTTCCAAATGGAACATTCATACCTGAAGCTTAAAAGCTAAGATCCACATATGACAGAAAACATGCAATACTCATCTATCTCTCCTTTCATTTTGTATTTATCAATTTAGTTGTTTCAGTGTTGGGTGCATATACATGTAGTTGTTAATCCTCCCATAGTATAATGTGTTTTTTTAAACATTTATGGTTTTCTTAGCTATTGTTTTATTGCTGTGAAGAGACAGTATGGTCATGACAGTTTATAAAAGAAAGCACTTAATTGGTGGCTTGCTTACATTTTCAGAGGGTTAGTCAGTAATCATCATTACAGGAAGCAGAGCAGCAGGCAGGCTGGCATGGCTCTGAAGCAGTGTAGCCAAGAGATTACATATGATCTACATATACAAGCCCATGGCAGAGATTAAGACTGACTTTTGAAATCTCAAAGCCTAACCCCAGTGACACACCTCCTCTAACAAAGCCATACCTCCTAATGCTTTCCAAACAGTTACACTAACTGGGGATCAAGCATTTAAATATATAAACCATGGGAACCATTCTCATTCAAACCACCACAATTGATTTCAACATAAAATCTATTTTATCAAATGAACATATAACTATTCCTACTTTAGTTTTGGTCTCTCTTTGCATATAATATTTGTTTATACCCTTTAATTTGCAATATATGTATATCCATATAGGTGAAATATGTTTCTTGAGGGCAACATATAATTGTGTCTTGTCTTTTACTTAGGAAACTGAGTCTATTTATACTGAAGACTGTAGTGAAAGTGGAGTGGGCCTGCTTTTCGTCAGGCCCAGCTCCCGCATGGCTAGCTTATACCCCGAAATAACAACACATAAATTGT
>LOEQ01004066.1:9219-34626 GCA_001685075.1 Bramus lutescens
TCAAGACTTTTGCCAACCCTAAAATGGCTCCCTTAATTAAGATATCTACTTCCTATACTGGATGAACTGAAGGCCTTATTTCATTTCTACATTGTCATTCCACAACATTCATTTCAATGTTCATTATAGTGGAACCATTTTGATTTCATTTCTATTTGCTCAAATATAGTGCATTTGGGAACTGAATGAAATATACTCGTTCTTGTGCTCATTATAGTCTTGTTTTTCAAACTGTTTTTATAACTTGTGTGCAGTATAATCATTTCTGTGTTATTTCAACACCAATGGAACCATACAGCAGTAATAATGATATAAACAGCTACCAATTACATGTGACGTGTGCCCGACAGGACAATAAGCAATATCTATGCAGTTATATAATTTAATCTCTGCAAACAACCCTATGACCTAGCTCTGATAATCATCTCCATTTGATTTATGAGGAAACCAAGACTCTGATAAATGAATTAATTTATCGAAGCCTGATAGGTAGAACATAGTTTAGTCAAGCTTAAATTCGGTGTTTTTTTGCCTTTAAAATGTTCACAGTAAATATGATTTGGGTATTATATGAGTATGAAGGTGTTATTACTACTCTTATCCTCATCATGATCCCACAGACACAGAATAAGTATATAGCTTTAAGAGGCTGATCTAATCTCTGGATCCTAAATCTTCAGCTTATCCCATCAAATAGCCACACTTGTATAAACACAGTGAAATTTAAGAGTGTTATAACCACATGGCTCCCTTATGCAAAGACTTATATCACCTGACTGTAAGGTTTGCAAGGCACCAAGGGAGAAAAACCAGTACTGATGACAGATCAGGGAAATGAGGGAGAGCTTGCATGCAATTCCCTTTAGTTAGGTAGTGGCTGCTTACAATGATAAGATAAGATTTATTAAGCAAAATAATCCAGAAGAATTTTAGAACATAATATTTCTTAGTAAAGAGCCTTCAAAGTAAACCATCCAATTTTCTAGAGCACCATGCTTCCTAGTATTGAGCCTCTAGAGGCAAAATATACTCATTGTGCACAGGTTAAACTAATGAGCCAATGTTCCAACCCCTTGTGGGCAGAGGTTCTGTAAACTCTCCCATGCTGTGAGAGATGTTCTCAGAAGGCACCTCAGAGATGCAAGCCAGTCTTCTGAACAGACCCAAGGGAGTGGATGAAAGAGCAAGCTGCAGTGACTTCCCCAAAGGCAGGATTATTTTCACTTTATGGCCAGTGCCAAGCACCATGTCTGACTCACAGTAGGAACTGAGCAGAAATTGTTGAGTGTTTGGAAGGGGTAAGTTACTTATGACACTATGTTATGCTCTTGTTGCTATAGATACCACTAGTGACACACATAAAAACTTATGATGTGTTCTAATTCAGTTAGTTTTTACAATACCTCTCGCATTTAAAGAGGCCCTTATTTTATACACAAGGAGTTCATATGGGCAAAGATAATTCCCTCAAATTTTCCTTAAGACTGGGAACAAGGCATTCTGGATTTAGACATTTTAAGACTTGGCTCTCACACTTGGTTTAATAAGAACACTATAAAATTTATGTGTCTTATTCCATAGTAAAGGGAGGCTCATGAGCCTACCCTGCCAATTGATGGACTACAAATATTGATAGCTGATGGCCTCTAGGGAACAAGAGTCAGTTTCCTTGAGTGTGGGCCGTGGGATGTAGACCACACTCTAGTAGATGCCCCACACCCGTGAATAAATGTGCAGCAGAAATGGGGTAGTTGGAGTTTTAAAAACTAAAAGAAGACCTAAAGCTTGAGAGTGGCAAGGTGGCATGGGTCTGGAAGGGGTGATAGAGAGAATTAGAGTGGATATAATCATAGTACATTGTGTTTGTGTCAAAATTTTTCAAGGTTAATTAAAAAATGTCAGAAATTTGTATGTTTTCATCAGTCATATGATCACTTGACCTTTCTACATCTAAACCATCTTCTTTCCTTTTAAAGACTTTTCTTTTCAATTATCTTTCTGTCTGTCTCTGTCTCTGTATCTCTCTCTGTCGTGTGTGTGTGTGTGTGTGTGTGTGTGTTTGTGTGCACTCAAGAGGACAGTTACCTATGGAGACCAGAAAACATTGGATACTGCGCATCTAGAGTTGTGCGTGGTTTGTAAACTACCTGATGTGGTTGCTGGAAATCAAACTTGGGTCATTTATGAGAACAGTGTTTGCTCCTAACTGCTGAGTCATCTCTGCAGTCACTAATCCCTCTACTTTCTGGTACTAGTCATGTCTTACATTTCAACCAGTTGGCTTTGGAGCTTCTGATTTGGGTTCTCAGATCCACTCAGTGCACAAGACTAAAGAGGCAACCATGATGGGAAAACTAAACGGTTGCCACGATTTCTTTCAATCACCTGAAGTAGGGAAGGTAGAAGGATACTGCAGAATGCTAGTGGATGGCGTGAGCTTGCACTTCCCATTTAGTTTACTGAAGGTGGTTCATCTCACTCCCTCAGAGTTCGGCACTGAAAACGAAATGCCAGTCAAACCAGAGTGATTATCATCTTACCATACACTGACTTTCATCCTTGGCAGCTTTAAAAATGTTAAAGTGCTAATCTTAACTGCCCTCTTCAGCTAGAAAGCATGCACTCTGTCACATCATAAATGGGCACTGTGAGATGGAATTAGAAAACTTTGGTTCTCCAATTCTCTCATCTCTAACTAAACAAATGGCTAAGAAAGGAGAATTTGATATCAAAGAGAACTGAATCCCAAGTGCCAATACTTCAGCTCTGTTTCATTTACATTGACCAATTATATCAGACACACTTGTGTGTGTGAGAGAGAGAGAGCGAGAACATTTACATATACCTGTTTCAGTCAGAAGCAACTACTTGTGGCTGAATATTGGAGGTGGCTGCAGCAGAGTACAGCATCTCAGGCTTTGCCTTCATGACTGATGCACACTCAGCACGTGCTATTGGTTTAAAGAGCCCCTCCTCTTACCTTTAGTCCGCCTGAGTCCATGATTCCCCACCTAGAATTTGCCCTTGACTCTACTTAATCTGCATATCCCACACTCTGTTGATGATGTCTCCTTGGTGTTAGTGGAATCCATTTCAGCATCACATATGCTCTTAACGATACTGCCACTATTTCTGGTCCCTGGCAGGGGATGTGCCTCCTCCATGACTTCCTGTTGGTGGAGTGATAGCCTACTATTTGTGATGTATCTGGTTGGCACAGGATCTGCCATGTCACTTGCCTGCTCATCACTTCCCGTTGGCTACGAATTGTCCATAGGGTAATATAGAAGAAGGAAATGCTTACATGGCATCAGATTGGAGATAACAGAACACTTCTCGCCACAATTCCAGTGAAATGAAACACAGGTCTATTTAGTCTCTCATTAGAGCTAGGCTTGTCCACCATGCACTTTGGTCAGTTTTACATAGCAGAAGTAATTTTGCCAATTTGGGGCTTCATTTTCAGAAGACTCTTAGAGCCAGAAGCCACCATGCAAAACATCTGAATACTAAAGAGATCAACAGGGAAGTCCCGAGTTCACACTAAGACAGAGAGGCCCCCAGCCTTCCTATACTCACCCTCAGGGTTCTGTGCAAAAGAGACACTGAATGGACTTCTCAGCTTCCTAGTCACCAACTAGATACTACTGAATAATGCCAGTCAATATTGAATGGGACAACTTGGTCATCTGAAGAGGAAAGGGAAGAGGTGGCTGAGATGAGAAAATGATGCTATATAAAGAAAGATATAGAGGGTGCTGCTTGAGCGTAGATGTCATGTGTATGTGCACTGGATGAGAGGGAGGGGTGATCACATCAGGGAATGCTTCATATAAGGAATGAATGTGCATAAGCTAAGATCTAAAATATGAATACTCCTTTGACATATTTTGCATGTTGGAGAAGGTTCATGTACGAGGCTCTGCATTATTAAGTCTCTGAGAGCTGGAATCTCTTTTCATATTCTAGGGCGTCCTTTCAATATTGCTTTTGATATTTGCCTTGGTTTGCAATGGAGCCAGTATCACCCAGGGATTAGGCAGAAGGCTCCTCAATTTGATACACCCATCAGTTCTAATCACTGTCCATGCCACTTAGATTTATGGCTTCAGTACCAAAGTGCCTTCTTGGGGAAGCAATAAGTTCTAGTGTGCTGCAAATATAGATGCCCTTTTAATCCTACAATGAACTGAACACACATCAGAAAGCAAATCCTCAGTTGGACAATGATGAGCAAGAAAAGATATATAATATATGTCCCATGTCCCAGAAACTTACAGGAAACTGTTTCAGTAGTAAAGACTATAGATGGAATCAGTAATGTGGTCCTATCTTTATGTTGACAATAGTGAGGCCTAATGAAGAAGGAGGAGAGGCAAGACAGAGCTGGACCACCGAAGAGCCATTTACACACATCCTGAGTCTGTGCTCAGTATCAGAGACAACAGGACAATTTTTTTTCACTGTGATGTATAGTTTTTATATTTGTGAAAACATATGAACATCTAGAGATCTCACATAAATATGCAGAAACTGGAAACTGGGAAGATATATCAATATAAGGCCCAACTTTTGATATGAAAAAGACAGTTGGCAACAGACTGATTTAAATAAGGATTCTCTGCTTTGCCACACTCACCACCATTTCCTCCCACTTAGGGTTCACTCAACATTTAATTTGTTCTACACTCTGTAGATATTTGTAATGGTTGTTTTGGTTGTATACCAACCACCCTCTAAAGTTGTCACTCTGTAACATACATTGTGTTTTAAATCATTTTGTTAGTCAAAAATTCAGACATGGTTTAGCTGGACAAATCCTATATTCTACCTGGTATTAACATGAATTTTGTAGACAACAGAATAATGACCTTCCCCCCCCAACCATTTCTTGCACTGTCTTCAATTTTTGTGAATTCCTCCACAGGTCTTCCTAGAGTGGTTGCTCTCCTTGTCTTGATCATATCATGCCATGTCAAGACCATGCCTTGCTATTAAACACTGCTCATTTATCTCTGCTGCTCCTTGAGATCACTTGGGACAGTATCCAGGGAGTTGTGCTTGTGCCAGGATAAAATGTGTACACCTCATTAGCTCCCATTAAAATAGTTCTATTGTAGTGTTGTAGAGACCTGAATCTGCTGTGGATAATTTATATTTTATAGATGTGTGTGTGCGTGTGTTTCTGTGTACTTTTTTAAATTTATTTATTCTTTTTCTCATATATTATATCCCAGTCATAGTCTTCCTTCCCTCTTCCCACTCTCCTGGAACATTTCCCGTTCTATATTCCCATCTTAATTCCATCTTCTATTCAGCATCCATTCATTTCCCTTAGCTTGAGATTGTGATTTTGTACATGATTGACAATATAGTCTCTTTTTCAATGTAGTAGAACCGAGACTTATCATGGCTTCTGAGTTATTAGTATGGTGTTTGAACAGACCAATTAATGTCTCTGGGAGTCATTTTCTTAATTTCTAAACTATAGTGAAATTAAACACCAGGATCTTGAGATATGCGATGAACTTAATATTCGAAGTATTTACCATTGCCTGTCAGTTCCCTTGCAACCTAGGCCTTGCCTATCTTTTTGGTGTCTTCCTCTTCCTCTTTAGTGACAGAAATTGTCCCTCAGATTCCTAACCTCCCAAAAGAACAGTCTCACACATATGATAAACAAATTATTTGACATAATCTAACAATCACTGTCAATAAGACAGGGTTTTTCTTCAGAAGTTTGCTTGACAATCTAATAGAATTGAATCCTTGCTGAAAAATCTTTCATTGATCTTGATTGAGAGTTTCTGACCTGTGATTTTACTTAATCCTATCAACCATTCTGTCAGGTGGACTGGGTAGGACTGGGACCAACTTCCACTTAGAGATCAGTAAATCGTAGATTTTCCTTCTTAAGGGCACAGACTACCCATAGGTGAGGAGAAGGCAGGAAAAAGAAACTTAGACTCTGTTTTCTTATATGATGTTAAAAGTTATAATTGACATATAGGGCAAAAGTGAACGAGTTCTAAATATCTGTAGTCAGATTTTACTAGCTGTCATCGTCAGTGTTGCTTAGATACCCATGAACTATCTTGAGCTTTATTTCTTTGTTGACGAGCCAAGCCCTGCAGGGTCAGTTCTGTATGCTGAATATTTTCCCTCTATAGGTCATGCTTTCCTCTTTCCTCTTGCACTGTGACAAGCACTTTCCTCAAAAAGCAAAACCCTTGAAAATCTTTGCATATGCTACATTGATATCACTCAAAATATTCTACAGCTTGGTGATAAGTCAGGCACAGATGGAAATAAGGCTAACTGTGGATATTCTAGAGCCTTCTTCCTTGCCCATAGAGTGAACTGATGTCGCTATGCAAATTGCTTTGGCCAGAAGAGAAACTAACACATATTACTTCTCAAAAGCTGCCTTAAAAACTAAAGGGCAATTATTTCATTTTCCTATTTTGTTGTGAGATAGAGGAAGGCCATATGTTTTGTTTCCTTTTGTTTGGGGTATTTTTTAGTCAGGATTTGAGCCTAGGAGCCTTGAATAGCTTCAAACATTCAATCTTTTTGCCACAGCCTCTTGATTAGACAGATTCCAGGCAAACACCATGAAGTCCAGTCTTCAGAAAACTCATCTGGACATGGAGTCTGCATCACTGACCGTAATTTAAAAGGTCCCCTACCAGTCTGATTGTGCATGTAGTTTGAACAAGCAGTAGATGTGTGCTGAACTTTTTATAGAGCTATCTCTGAGCAATACATTAATATAGTGTCTAGTCTATTTTTATTGAGACAGAAACTGATACCTAAAAGTGAGTGTGCTTCTTTTTAAAAGAAAAGTAAAAGCATTATTGGCCTGTTTACAGTCTGGCAGGTGTGCAGTGAGAAAGGTATTATTGAGGAATGGATAATGGAGGTCTTTTCATGCTTCCATTGCCAAGGTTTTATTGTGTAGAACTCAGAAGAAAGATCATACAGTGCACCTATAGCTCTAGGAGAAATGATCAAAGAGGATCACTGAATTATTGAGAAGCAAGAGAGAATGGTACTGCCATGGAGTGACTCAGGCAGGGCCTTCTACTTCCACACCTAATCTATTGCATGGGCACAGAAGCTTGAGTTAGTGTTTTCCCAGGAGAGGTGGATGTTGCACATTTATAAACAGTGAAGATGCACATAATCCAAATGGGCAGACACACATGTGTCCTTCATAATAAGCCTTCATCAAGTTCTTCTTGAGTGCCAGTGGTTTTCCTGGGTTAAGAATATACCTTGACATTAAACATGATCTCTTGGCATGGCAGCTTCACCAAGCACCAGCTGTATGACATTGAGAAATTTACCTTTGCCTCTCTGAGCTTCAGTTTCCTTAGCCATGAACATGGAAATGAGAGTAGCAATCATAGTAGACTGATGTGACAGCCAATAGATGCCCAGTGGCTACTATTCATACATAGTTAACTTCTGAAAATGGAGAGTGGCCAATGATATAAGGAAGATATAGTTAAAAACATGAGTAAATCAGGTCGGAGCTCTCCATTTCTGGCAGGAACAAGGAAGGCAGCTCAGGGGAAGTGCTTGTCAAAGATTGCAAGGTGGGAAATAGGGAAAGGGTGATTTAGATAAAGGGGAAAATGATAGTAACGAAGGACAGCCCTGCAAAAGCAAGGATTCCAGGCAATTATCTTGGGTAGACAGAGTGAGTCAACTGCCTAGGCTAGGTGGCAGAACCAAGAAGAGACTTGGTGTAAACCCACATGCAATTTTAGGAAATTTTACTCTTCTTCCCTTTTGCTCAGCTCTTCTTCAGTTAGGCTAAAGTGGGGAGTACATAATTAAATTTCATTCCCTATGCTCCACTTCTCTATTCAGAGAGGATTCACTTTTCTGTCTAGATTTATACTTTCATGGGCAAGCGGAAGCAAGCTTTGTGATTTTTGGATGTCAGTTATTTCTTTGTACTCAACAGGAAGGTCTTTTCAAATGAAAATTATGAGAAAAATCCCACCCTATGCTTATAAGGCCTCCTTATTCCACTCCTTATCTTAGTCATGAAAAATCATTCCAATTATCTGCCTGACTCTATTATTTGAAACAGTTCCCTATCAGCCATTCAACCCAGATAATTGAGCTAAACCTTTAAAATGGGTTTTTAATGGGGAAATGAGGCGGTGGGGAATAAGTTGATCATGGTAAGTAAAGTTCCTCAGAATCAAAGGCAGACTAATTAAAGCTAACTGGTCCATTTGAATATACACAGTTTTAGAGTCCAGCTCCATGGAGATAAAATACAGGAAGGAGGCAAGCTGCGTGGTGTCTGTGTCTTTCTCAGAGGCTGGTGAACATAGTGTTCTGGGGAGATATGGACAGGTTCTCATTCGGTTCTAAGCTATCAAACCCACTCTAGCCCTTCCACTAAAGGCTCCAAAACAGCATCAGAGCATTGAGCAGATCAATGTATAGTTGCTCTGGGGTATGATGGTTTCCAGTATAGATCCATCCTGGTTTCATGCATCTACCATGTCAAGTTCAAAAGCTTTGGAGCACATAGGAATGGTGACCAAGCACCAGATCGGGGTTCTTATCTATGACAGACTATCTGGTTTTAGGCAAAGCATATTAGGTTTAATTTCATTCTCTGCTAACCTGAGTTTTGACTAAAGTATCTTGAAAATACTTCATAGCTGCCCTGTCTTACAAATTCAAGTAGATTCTTCAATGCAAAAGGAACTATGTTCAGAGTTCAGCTGCTTTTCAAGGTCCTTGTTCACATGCTTGGTTTAAACAATGTCTAGTTCTTCTTGCAGCAATGAGTCTAAACTCTGCTATATTTATTTGTTTGTTTGTTTGTTTATTGAGACAGTGTTTATTTATAGCTTTGGAGCCTGTCCTGGAACTCACTTTATAGACCAGGCTACTGTTTCTACTTTATATATAAATACAGATATATAGATTTTATAGATATGAGGTTGGGTGGTGTCTCAACACCCAATAAAGCCTACATCACTCATAGATAGAGAGACTATATTTGCAAGCCAGTCCTCTGGCTCTATTATGCCAAAAAATTCATGCCTTGGTGAAAATAAGTCTTCCTGAGACTGGGTTACAGGTCTTTTATTTTAATCAAATGGAACATGCTTATGATGGTAGTTATATCTCATACTTGGGTTATACTATAGAGCAGTAGCAAACCCAAACTTTTGGAAGAAAATAGTTTTCCTTTTGATTTAGTTGGGAAAGCAGATAGCAGTTTATGTGAACTATCTTGAAACACACAAGTCTTTTCCTATGTAGTGAATAATAGGAGCTCAAAGTTTTTGTAAATCTATACATTTAGCAAGTCTCTAAGACAGTGAACTAAAACCAGTGAGGAAGTTTTAACCCATAAGGTCTTTCTAAGAATGCCTTCTTAGCTACTGCTGTCTGCTTCTGAGAAAGTTTAACACAGAATTGAGCATCAAAGGAGAGGAAGACAAGGCCTGAGATGCTTACAGAAAGAATCCTTAGAGTGAAGATCTGTTAGCTCTTTGTTCCATCTACAAAGTCAGTTTGCTATGAGCAAAGACAATATAAATGGGATAAGAAAGGGTGGTTGCTTCAGTTCCTGCAAAATGAATTGTGTGACACTAAACTGCAAAAGGTAGCTTGCTTGTCTATTATGGTCCTTGACCACACCCATCACTCTGCTTCCTTTCTAGCTAGGTCCTATAGTATGCATTGATTGATGTGGGATTTCCATCTGTATGCTGTAATTACCGTTGATTAATAAAGAAACTGCTTTGTACCTATAGCAAGGCAGAACTTAGCTAGGTGAGGGAAAGCTAAACTGAATGCTGGGAGGAAGAAGGCAGAGTCAAGGAGAAGCCATGGAGCTGCTGCAGAGACAGACATGCTGAAACTTTGCTGTTAGGCCACGACCTCATGGTAATGCACAAATTAATGGAGATGGGTTAAATTAAGATGTAAGAGTTAGCAAATAAGAAACTAGAGCTAATGGGCCAGAGCAGTGTTTTTAAGTAATATAGTTTCTATGTGATTATTTCGGGTCTGAATGGCAGGGCAGCTGGTAAACAAACAAGTGGCCTTCCTTACAACAATTGATTATTGATTGTATTTTTGGGTGGGCTTGCTTGTTTTCTGATTCCTTCACTGTGTTAATCCTATAGGCACAAAGACAGTGCTAATGCAATGTCCGTTACATTTTAGATATTCGATAAATAAATATATATGTAAATATAAATAAATATAAATGTATATTGATGAACAAAGGGAGGACAAGGCAGAAATCAGAGCAGGTGAAACAGTGGTGCCTAAAGAATTGAACAGAACTGCACTTTGGAAGCTGAAGGTCATACGGTTACTGCTGGTGTCAGCCTCTCCATCAATTCGGCTGAAATCTCTACAGATCCAGCCATCTGCCAGGAGCACCAGATGCTTACCTTGTTAGTCCAGAAGCCACATGTTCCCACTCCTGGAATAACTGGCAATCTAACTGCATTCATTGTGCTCCTGTAGGTCTGCCAGGTGTTCCTGCACACATTCCACACCACACAATCTCCCCTTCACCTCTCACTACCCTGTGTCTACCTAGTAAGAAATATTCTGGATTCCTAGGCTCCATATCAGTTCACTGTAAGACAGCTTCCAAAGCTTAAATTCTGTACTGAAAGTAGGGGATGTGGTAAATTTATTTCAGTGAACTGGTTAGGAGGGAAAGAAAGGAGGAAGGAAGGGTAGGGGGATGAAGCAGTGAAGGAGGAAGGATGGATGGGAATGATGGGGGAGGGAGGGAAGAAAAGGGGGAGCAGATCTCAGAGAGGAAGAAAAGATGGGGAAAGAAGATAAAGGCGAAAGAAAAGAATGAGAGGAAGAGAAAAGGGAAACGGGAAGGTGCTCTCCTTCTCTACCTTAATATTTAGCTGCTTTTTGCCTCCAGAAAGCTGCAGGCAGGGTTGTTATCCACCTTACACTGTGCTCTTGAGTTTGTGCACCAGCTCTGTAAAGGAGGGCTTTCTCCTCTGACTTAGACTTTGTGTTTTTCCTGTCCCCCAAGGATGTTCCTGGAAAGTGAATAGCCGCATAAAATGCCCAATTGTCATTTACTAGTTATGTGCCCTTGAGCAATAAACTTCATTTTACTCAATTTTGGTTTCTGCATCTTTAAATACAGTGTTAAGATTTACCTGAAGAGAGCCATGGGGAGGGTTAAGTTAAGTGATACTTACATGGTGCTTGTCACACAGCAAGTACTCAAAAAATCCTGCACTATTCTCCTTCCGCTTAAAATATCCTTTCCTTATCCATAAAGCAAATCGACCTTAAGGCTGTTTGCCTTGGGAGGAAGGCAAAGAAGAATGTGGCATAAACAGGAAAAGCAGAGAAAGTTGCATTAGCAAACCCAGCCATTGTTTCCAAAGCCCTTCTTGACTTGGCACCTTCTGCTGATTTTCTTTGCTGAGCAATGATTTGAGCCTCAAATGTCATTTGGTTTGCATGCTTGGGGGAGTAATAAAAAGAACCCTATGATGGAATGAAATGGCCTGTGATCTCATTGAGGAGCTGGGGACTGCTGCAGGGCAAGGTCACTGTCCAGTGTAGCAAATGACCCCTTGCAAGAAGAAAATGTAGCAATTTCTAAGAAAAAGCACAAGAGAAGCTTCTACTGCAAGAGACCCTGTGCTGTCATCACAGAAACCAGGCTTGAAAAAGGAACTTGGTTTTTGATGAGCTGAGCACAAAGCAAAAGTGGCAATGTCTCCCCAAGCTTGGCAAGTTTGGAGAAAAAGTCAGCTTGGATAAATTACTGCATTCTGAAGAAGTCACAGCTTCTTAAGGAAAACTCTTGTGAAAATGGGCTATTGCAAGATGTGCCTCCTGCTACTGCCATCTGATTTAACTTGGTTTGAATAACAATAGAGAATTATTGTTTATCTAGGGAATACCTTCCCACAGTACTGCCACACGTATAATGTAATACTGTAATAATACTCATGTAGTACTGTAATGTAATGTAATACTCATGTAATACTGGACACCTGACCCAGACTTGTCTGGTATATGCTGTAGTTTCTTTTATCTGAAGTTAAAGATATAAACATGGTATTGGCATTCATGCAAGTCTTGTAGGCTCCTGGGTGATGGGTTGCAGATTGCATCTTCCCTTCAGGGAAAGTTTACTGTGGGTGGGTGCTGTCCTAGGTGCTGAGATACAGCACTGCACCACGAGAGATTATACAATCTCTGAGAGTGTCTGTTTCTCTGTTTCTATCTTTCTTTGTGTCTCTGTTTCACTCTCTCACTCAATCTCTTTCTATCTCTCTGTGTGTCTCTATCTCTCTGTCTCTTTCTGTCTCTCTCTTTTACACACGCACGCACACACACACACACACATCTACTACACTTTAACAGTGTGCAGTTCCTTCTACCTTCAATAGCTCATCTGGCAGAAATGTTCTTCATTCTTCAAGGTATCACTTAAGTGTTCCAGACTTAGAAAGCCCTTTGTATTTGTAAGCAATCTGTGGAGAAGTCTATGATCTAAGGCTGTGTAAAGGGCAGGATATAAACAAAGAAAGATACAGCCGTGAATCCTAGTCTGTGCCCCTATTCAGTCCCATGGAACTCATGCTCCAGTGGTTCAAGCTAAATAATAAACAAAACTATGTGAACTGCATCAGATGGGGTAGGGCTATGCAGAAACATATACACAAAATAGCACATGCAGACAGTTGGTGGTGCAATGCATATTCAAATGGTTTGTAAAGGCCACCCTGCTTAGGGCAGCTGAAATACAGCAGAGAATTGGTCTAGAGAATGGATGTTCCATGTGTTCTCAGCAAATCATAGCAAGTGCAAGGGTTCTGGAATGCCAAAATGTTTCCTTTTATAAGTTGACATTGAACCTAGGATGGCTGGAAAGAAGGCAGTGAGAGCCCAAGGTCAGATAACTGATGGGAGGGTAGCTCTTTGCTTCATTAGTAGAAGAATTTAGAGACTATTTAGAAAGGAAAGGGGGACAGGGTCTGACTTCACATTTCAGATGATCCCTTTGCTGTGTGACCAGTAGCCAATGATAACAGTCAAGAAGAGAAAGAATGAAAGCTGAAATTAATTTGGAGTGTTCAGAAGCCACGAAGGTGAAAAATAGATGACTTCAATGGAGATGTCACTTGCATTGGGGATGACAAGATGGTGGAGTCTAAGAATTATTTGTTAGTAGAGATAATAAAGTTTTCTACTAGTGTGTGAAAAGCAAAGAGGTTAATGGTAGATCCATGAATTTTGATCCATGAAACTGAAAAGAGTGGGATTCCACTTGTGTATGTTGTAAGAGGAGAGAAGTGTGTGTATAGTGTCTTCCAGACACCCAAGCAAGAAAAGATACTATGTGATATCACTTTGCAAATTTTTATGAAATGTCAATTTCTACCAGCTAATACCCTTTTCTCAAGCACAGACACCTTGACCATCACTCGCTCTTCTGAAACTCTGCTTGTTCTTCAAAGCATAGTAAAGCCTTCCTTGTCTAGTACAGATTGTCTGCCAGGGAAAGGGCAGTGTAGGACAGCAGGAAAGTGCATTCCAGAAGTCACCAGGGACATTGACTCCATCCATCAAACAGTATCAGCTGTTGGACAGCTTCCTGATGGAGGATCTGCACATTCAACCACCAGCATTGGCATGGGAATGTGAGAAAGGAATGAACGAGAACTGTGAAAGGGAGATATGAATGTCTCTTATGCTTTTACCCTATGAGACACAGATCTGTGACTCTATTTACTGCCAGTGAGACACAGAAGCATAAGTGTGTAGACAGGAAGAGACTGCGAACTTTATTGATAACCTGACTTTCTCCCACCCCCCACTCCCTATGTGAAAATAATACATTGTTTCATTGAGAAATCTGGCTGGGTCTCAGGTTTGAGCCAGAGGCTTCCCCATGCTCTTCAATACTGGAGGCTGGTAACATACACATGGGTGCTACCTGATGGACCCCACGAGTGGTTTTGGACTCTGGTCAACTTCTGATCAACTCTGGATACGTTCACAATAACGTCTCTCTCTCTCTCTCTCTCATTCTCTCTCTCTCTTATTCTCTCTCTCTCTTTCTCACTCTCACACATACACATGCGCGCGCGGTGTGTGTGTGTGTGTGTGTGTGTGTGACACACCTTTCCATGTGTGGATTTCTGCTATACAAATCTCAAGTTCATTTCAGAGTCTTCATGAAATGATGTCCAATAAATACATCATTCCAATGGGACCTTTTGGATCTGCAAGGTTTAATTCTTGTGCTTTTCTGGAATCTCTCGTGTGTAATTGCAGCTGACAGGTTTATGTCTCATGACGGGCATTTTGTCACTCAGCTCCAGCTCCTGCAAACGACTTTGCAGTCTATCAAGACTAAACCCCTTTAAGCTGTGGCAATTGATGTCGAATAGCATCCGCTGTTATGATTCAAGGCTGAAGCTTACTCTGGCATGAAATAAACTGAGTCTTCACCAGGAAGGAAATGGAACAATTGAAAAGGGAGGGGTTTCTGCGTGGAGATGAACAGAATCTGGCAGGTGTGATCAGTACAGCTCAGGCATTCTGCTTGTTGAGAAGATAGCTCCTTTCTGTTGTAGCAGCCCTGTATTAGCCTGGCAGAAAATATGTGCAGGCTTTGACCTTGCCTCTGATGCTAGAGAGAAATAGGAGCACTTTGGGTAAGAGGGGCCAGGCTTCTAATGCCTACAACCCTGATGCCCTTTAGTGTGAGAAGGAAGAGATTGCCTACTACATGGGGCACTTGGGAGGACACATGCTATAATCATACACTCACCTAAATGTTGTCTAGGCAGCAGCCACATATCTTGGAATAAGAGTGAGAAATAGCCATGGAAACACAGATCCTGCCTTTGTAAAGCTTGGATGCTAGGGAAGGGGCAGGGCTTGCAAGGTGAGTCTCACTGAAGAGAACACTGAATGCTTTTAGAAAACATGAAACAAGGCACCGGGGATGGAAAGATGAATCCAGGAGGCGTGCCAGCTAGGACTGTCTGTGACCTCATGGGTATCACAGTCTTTCCAGACTTCTCAGGGCTCCATGAACCTCTTGGAGGCATGTTTTTTATCCCATCTATAACACATCAAAACCCTCTTGGATTTCAGCCTCTCTAACTTCTGCTTTGGCTGTGTTTGCCATGAACTATCCTGAGAAAGTTCTCTGTGGATCAGACTGGATTAATTCAAGGTCATCTTCTGTTTTAAGGTTTGCTCCTTAATTCCCTTTGTGAAAGCCTCTTTTGCCAAGTAAGAGAGCAAATTCAAAGGTTTTTGGCACTAGATCTCAAAAGAAACCATTCTTCTGATGTGAGATACAAACTTGGGGAACTTGTCTGGGCACCTGGATGGTCTGGGGAGGCCTGGGTCCTATTGCATCGTTCCACCGGGCAGTCTTTGTTTAAGGCACCTGCAGTAATGTTCATCACATAAGCACAGCCTTTCTTGGCCTCTCCAACTCCTTCTCCATAGTTGCAATTCTTTTCAAGTCTTGCCACTCTCCCCCTGACAGAGCAAGGACATCTAGAGTCTGCTTTTCCTAGAGCAAGTTACCTTTTTTGTTTGTCACCCTGACAGGGTACCTGATAAGACACTTACATGTAAGAAAGGCTTATTTCAGCTCACACAGAGGTTCACCTTTTAGTCCCAAATCCTTAGCTTAGCGGACTCTAGATGTGCGGTAAGGCAGAGCACATGGTAGACGCCACTCACCGGAAAGAGGGCAAGGAGCACAGAAGGGAAATGACCTGCACTAAGGAGCCTTTTCCTTTCCTTCCAGAATCCCAGAATTCAGCATGGTGCCAAGTGCATTCAAGATGGATGCATTCTAAAGGTTAACTGGGGTCTCTCCTCTTATGCAAAAGGGAAATGTATTTCTTGGGTGTCCACCCGCACAATATTTCCTTAGTCTATGTCCTATTTAGAGATAGCCTATTTAAAAACCCACATCAAATCCAACCAAGTGCTTAATTTCACAAGGTCACTTGACAAAGATCCCCCTCCCCCGCTACCTTCATGCTCTCGGGAGACCATTATCCTCTGCAAAGATTGCCCTTCATCCACCTCACTGGACAGTGTGCCACAATACCTGCCCATTTCTCCATTAATGTCACTCAAGCCCCTCTCAGCTGCACTTTTGCTGGTTCCCCCCTGGCCTGGTCTGCCCTCTTGTAAACACACAAGCTGACGAGATCTGGCAAACCCAAAGGGCACATTTCCATGCTGACAGAAGTGTCCTTGTGCCCTCTTCATAGTTTTCAAGAACATTTGCTTGTGGTGAGCAAGACCTCTGAAGAGACAGAATTCAGGAGGTTTTCTTTTATTGCCCTTGTAACATTTATCTCAGAATTATCATTTTAGATTACTGACAAAGGCAAAGTAAAGTAAAAACTATTGAAAGTGTGAGGTTGTAGGAATAAAATTCAGGATAAGCAAGACCACTCACAGGGTTGTGGTCTCCGCCCCATGCTAAGGGAGTAGAACAGAGGCCAACCTAAGCCTGTTCTTACCTGCCTTCCAGCTAGCGTGCATCATGTGTCACTTGTTTATGCCCATTTTCCCTAGCTCTGGTACCTCTCTCACTCGGATGAGAAGGATTAACTTGTAAGCATTTCCCCATGGTTCTCTGGAATGATGCATACTAGAGAAAATGGGATGGGGAGGGGGCAGAGCATACAAGATTTGTGATAGCTGTTGTATCCCATTGACTTTATTGAGGAGGAATCTCAGTCTAATGCATGTGCTTGTGGGTAACTTGATGGCATTAGTAGCCTGACTCCATGAGGGAAGGTGTAGAGTCAAAGTTGAATCCCAGTTGCCACACTGAAAGCAGAACTGCTTATGAATTTTAAAATAGAAATTTGCCTGCCAAAAATGTTAGACCTGAGGCTAGAAGGGATGGCTCAGAGCTTCAGGCCACTTGCTGATCTTACAGAGGATTCATGTTCAATTCCCAGCAGCCACACAGTGGATCACAACTGTGTATAACTCTATTTCTAGGGGATCTGGTGCCCTTTTCTGGCCTCATTGAGTGCCAAGCATAGATATGCAGAGTACACTTGTAAGGTACATATAGAGAGCTGAAACACCCATACACATAAAAAATTAAAATAAAATAAACACCAAAGAACATAGATTTTCATTCTCTTATTCTCTTTGTATATAGAAATGTATGAACTTATGCACATTAATGATGCCATTAACATTTATGTAATGTATGTACAATATACTTATGAATATATCTATATATGAATATACATATGGATAGGAAAATTATGGTATGTGAGGTAAGTGGGTGAGGATGGGCTGAGGATTTGCTCAGTATAACGTGCTTGAATAGCATCCGCAAAGCTACAGATTCAATACCCAGCATTGCAAAATGATAATAAATAATTACATCTATATCTCTGTCTAGTCATAGTCCTTTAAACTCATTCATGGATGCTTGGTGCCAAATAATGACATTTTATTTTTCTAGGTTAAAGAGAGAGAATAATAAGAAAACTTTTACAGAAGAACAAACAAGGTCCACTTTATTTGCCCGACCTTGATTATCTCCCTGTCTGATGGCCATTAGGAATGCTGTTATGAAGGCTCAATATGGCAAATTGAGACTGCCTTGCCTAAGACTACACAGTGACACTGAGTCTGGAACTAAGGCCTTCTGTTGTCTTTCAACAATTCTGTGTCAATTTTTAGAAGAAGATGTGAGGGAAGGAATGCTATCCATGACTGCTTCATGCCACATGCTTACAGAGAAAGGAGTTGACCACGGCTTTTGGTAAATTCTGCTTTGTTTGAGTCACCTGCCAGTCTTGCCTCCACGAGATCAGCCAAAGCCACCATACCCCCATTTCTTACTTCTATCATTATCAAAGCCTCCTACACCCATGTTTCTACAACACCAATCTCATTATTGCTTAGACAGCTTTCTGCTGCCATTCATTGAGGAAGCTTCGTAGTTTCTTCATCCCTTGCTACCTTTTCAATACTGGTTCAAGGTAAGTTTCTTTTCTCTGCAGTTCTTATACCATGCAACACAAGAACCTTTTCTTCATTTCCACAGAGGAATTGTATTCATACATTGAAAGAGATGCATATTAAGAGCAGCTTGCCCTTTGAGTCTTCAGTTTCATTGGGATTATACTTAGGATGGCTCACAAGTCTTTATTTTACTATAGCTAATGGTATGGACCCAGCATTAAGCAGTATTGTCAATAGATCATTGGAAAATAAAATGTCTATAGTTACTTTAATAAATTTCTATGAGCACAGCATTTGGAAGGAATTGGCTTCTCATGTGCCAAGACTGAACTTACTTAAATGGATTTAAGAGCAAGAAGGCCTCGGTCTACAGGAAAGCTGAAATATCTGCATACCAGTATAAACACTATGGTATGGGTATTTATTAGCTACTCAGACATAATATTAGCTAATTAGATAGTCTTATAATGTATTTGTGGTGGTTTGAATGATATGTTCCCTATAATTCACCTGCATTTAAACACTTGGTCCCCAGTTGCTGACTGTTTGGAGGAGTATTAGGAAATAGGATCTTATTAGCCCCACTGGGGAAAGACTTTGAAGTTTTGAAAGACTGAAACTATTTCAAGTTATCTTTCTCATCTTCCTGTTTCATGGTTCAAGTTGGTACCCTAGCTTTCTGTTATCTGTTACCTCCATTCCTGACATCATGTACCTAATCCTTTGAAACCATAAGTTCAAAAAAAAAAACCTTCCTTCTATAAGTTTCCTTCATCATGGTGTTTTATCATAGCAATAAAAAAAGTAGCTAAGACTATTGTCCATTGAAATACAAGGGATAAATTTGTCTTTAAAAGTTCTCCGACACAAATATGGACTGTAATTGGAGGCTTCTTTCCAACCTGCCAGTTCTCAAATAAGGCTTAATACTATTTATAAATGTTTGGATGATGACTTAGGCTTATTATTAACTAGCTCTTGCTTTTTTGATTTTTATTGAGCTCTACATTTTTCTCTACTCACCTCTCTGCCTCTCCCTTCCCCTTCAACCCTCTCCCAAGGCCCCCATGCTCCCAATTTACACAGGAGATCTTGTCTTTTTCTACTTCCCATGTAGATCAGATCTAGATCTTATTTTTGAATTAACCCATTTCCATTCATCTGTGTATTGCCATGTGGCTCATGGCTTCTACTGGTGCTCTGGTATGTTGTTCCTTGGGCAGTTGGATGGTGTCTCCCAGATTCTGTCTTTCTTCTCCTGTGCCTCTGTTTGGATTTCCCACCTGACTCTATCCTGCCCTGCCATAAGTCAATGCTGCTTTATTTATCAACCAATGTGAGCAACACATTTTCACAGTGTACAGAAAGACATTCCACAGCAATGGACTTTTGTCTTTTCTCTATCTTTTCCCCTTTCATGTGAGTGAGGCGAAAATGAAGGATTCTTTAAACACCTATTGGATAATTATACATGAACTGTGAGGCAGACCATCCTTCTCACTTAACAAATGACATTAACAAGGGTCAACTGTGTGAAGGCAGTTAACCATGATGACAGTGCTAGAATCAAAATCTCATCTCTGTGATGAAGTATTTTTGTCATTATGCCCAGTGCCTTATGTGAGATTTCATCTTGGAAAAGTAATTGCTCAACTTTTCCCCTCTCCATATTACTTTACTTCCCCCAATGCCATGGAACTCTATACCCTGTGCTCAAGACGTCCCACCCAATATACATTGTATGACGTCAAAGTCAAATTACAGGGAGAACAGATTTGGCCATGAGGGTGTCACAATATGTGTCTTTGTGATGCTTCCTCCAGGTTTGGCTTATGTTCATCCCTCTCATTATCCTTTGGATAACTTGACTTTGTCTAGAATTCATATTGTGATATAAAGCAGTTCCACATTGGCCAAGAATGGAGTATAACAAAGGTTTGTTTGTTTGTTTGTTTGTGGGGAAAACTCACAGAAAGTGTAAAGGTACACAGTCCTCTGTGAATTTGGGGAACTGGAAGCAAATCCAGCAGCCAAGGGGTTTGAACACTACCTACACCTGTATTTATAATACAGGAGACTGTGCCCAAAGTGGGCTAGCATCCCAAAGGCCATTGGTTGAAAGAGTTCCCACAGCACCCTATGTAATCCAACTTTAGGTAACCAGACCATAAGTAATAGATGTATTATGAGAGGAGGACTCAACATTTTAGCTGTATCCCAGCCACATGATAAATCACTGAATTGACCCTTCTCCACTAGAAAGACTTTGTTTATATAGGTGAAAATCTATATGAGCAGAAATGTCTGACTTACCTATTACTAGTTTCATCACATGGTTGATGAGGCTAACAGTTATACGGGTGTAGGGCAAACCCTATTCATATCAACATCACAGATGTCTATTAATCTTAAAACTATCATCTTTAAAAACCATTCATTCTTTGTGGAGGCCCAAAAATGTGAGCTTATTTCTATCTTGTCTGAAGGTCAGAGAGTTTGAGGTTGCTCAAAGTTGTTGACAACAAGTATGGTAACACACCCTGACCTGGGGTGTGGTTACTTGGAGTTTTAGGCATCAAGATGGCCCATACAGGTAGACCCTCCTCTTCCTGACTGAAGGTCAGAGAATTCAAGCATACTTTGTTGCTCCTTCCTTCTTTTGAATTAAGAGGCTTGACCTAGGGAGTGCCTGCCTTCAGGATACTTGGTCTAGGGTGGGTTCATTGCCTAAACAACAGAATGCTTTTCTCATGTATTAATGGCTTGATGTCTCAAGTATTAAAGCAAGTAACTGTTTTATTTGTCCTTTGTATTCAGGTTAAAGCAATCTTTTGCCTCCCCCCCCCCGTTGTATTGGGGTATAAAAATGTGTGGAAAATTAAAGGCAGTGGATTTCAGTATTCACTAGAACTCCCTCCTGGTACAATCCTGTGTTTCTGCTTTATTATTTTCACTTGTATCTTTATTCTCTTTACTTATTTTTCTAATCCCCATGCCCCTACTCTGGTAAGGGTTATAGTAGTCAAAGCTGGTCTCCAACAATTCTTTCCTCATAAATTTATAAAACTAAGATTGGCAGATTTTTTCCTTTGTAATCCTGCTTGTTAATAACTGCTTAGATTTTTCTCATCAAAGGAAAGACGTTTTACCTATACATTAATCTCTTTCATTCTTCCCTTTCTCTGTTTGTGTGTATTTGTGTGTGTGTGTCTGTATGTTTCCATGTGTATATCTCTCTGTATGTCTTTATGTGTATCTCTTTCTCATTGCATAGCTGTGATCAGGGTGACAGAGTAATGTTCTCACATAATTCCAATAAATGAGACACAACAAGTACTCATTGAGACAGGGAAATGATTGTATCTGCTTCTGTCAGAGGTGAAGAGTACATTCCAATAAAGAAAAGACCAGACAAGACCTTCAAAACTGACATTCCAGCCATTTGATGAGAACAGAAAAATATCAGTACACATAAACTGGACCTGGGGAAGTAGTTTCCAAGGTAGATCAAACTACAATGTGAGCCCTAGAGGAATACATACTCTTAGTTCTTGTAGATAGACTGAATCTCCCTAAGCAATTCTGTCTCTACAGTTCTTCTGACCTCTGTACACAGCCCTGGAGCAAACAGCTTCCATCAGTATAAACAATCTGATTATTATGCTCAGTAATGGTGCTATTAATATGTTTGGTGATGCTTGGTATGGAGATGGCACCCATTGAGCCATTCTCAGATAAGCTAACAACCCTGTGTAATCAATGCTGGCGCAGCACAGAGTTGGCAATAAGGGACATTAAGGGGAAGGATGTGTTTTCTCTATGAGACTTTCAGCCATGATGCCTTTCTTCAAAAGGAAATTGAAGAGCATTGTGATGATGACAACTCTTTTGTCCTAGGTCGATCAGGACAAACATGCTATTAGTTTTGTGCCTTACTTTTGCTCCAAGAAGTACAGCCTGTGGCTGATCGCTTTGAGAACGAAATCTTGGGAAGATAGTGAGTCTACACCAGTTGTCATTTTCAGGATACAGAAAGGGTCAGAAGGTGGGTGATTTCTCACTGCTCCTGTGTAGGGCTTGGCCATGGAAGTTTCCCTAGAAGATAAACACGCTGGAAAATAATTATGGACTGATGAATAAAAGGACTTTATTTTTGATAATATTATGCCCAACCTGAAAAATGCTCCTTTTACCAAGAAATACAACTTCTCAACAAAAGAATATATTTCACCTCATGAATATGCAAGTTTACAGGAAAGAGAAGGAAATGCTTAGGGCATCCCAAATTATCAAAAGCAGAAACTTAAATGGAAACATTGATGTGGCTACCATAGATGTCATAGGGGTTGTTAGGTTATTAGTAAAGACATCACACAACATTTGGTTAAGGAAGAGAACCTATCACATCTCCTTTATTTGGAATCAGATGAGAACATTTTTTTCCATCTTCTTTGACCCTCCTCAATATAATGAGGTGTATATAAAGAGATCCTTTAAAGTCATGAGAGATCAAATCTATCCAATTAGAAATAATTAACATTATAAAGGAAAAATTTCACAAATCACCATTTTATGAATTGATAAGAGAAGAGGATTAATGACTTTTGAATATGATGCTTTTTGAGCTGCTTCCCCCAGGGTTGAGTGCACAAGGCAGCATAGTAGGGGAGACACACTACTCAGGACAATGTTAGAATAAAGAGCTTGTCACAGGATCATGGGAGCTGGTGAAAGTGATTGACCAAGACAGTGCCTCTGGGCCCAGAGCTGGGAAGAACTGAACAGGCTGGCAGGTGGGAAAGAAAGGTAGGCATGAAATGAGAAGAACTGGAGTGAGCTGGGACCACAGAAGATGAACTGGAATACCTACATCTGACTTCCCCTACCTTCAACCACGATTCCACTTGCAACAATCCTGGGGCCTGCAAAGAACTTGGTGTCTTTGCTAAGAAGCTGCTGGAGGAGTGCCCAGCAGCCAATCCATGCCAGTGCTGAATAGAACATGACAAGGTGACCACACTGGACTTGCTTCACACACATGTGGATGATCCCTCACACCCAGTTCCTAAATTTTCAATAAAATGTTTCTTGAGAGCAATACTTAAGAAACAAACTATCAGAAAGGGGACTCTTGTGGATAGAATTCCAGCTAAGTAGAGATGACAGGCCGTACAGTCATAAGATGGCTTTGGTCATAAGATGAATGAGAGCAGGGAAGGAAACTCAGGGTCTAATCCACCTGAGAGTCAGAACCAGAACCTCTGCCAAAGCTCCGAACTCCCTGAAGAGGGATGAAGAAGCAACCTGGGATTTCACACAGTTTTCAAACTAATCTGGCAGCTGTTTTTAGTTGTAAATATTTTATAATCAGAGCTATGGTTTTAACTGCCTGCCTCATTTTAGTATTTTCTTTATGCCTTTCCACAAATATCAAAATAATTAGGCCTAGATTGGGGATATCAGAGTCAGGAGATTATGAGTCAATTTATCACCATAGTATGTGGGAAAGATCAACCTTTTATGACAGTTATAGCTTGTAATGGGATATAATAGATACAGTGCTATGGAACAAGCATCCTAAGCATATTTTAAGTGACAAACCCAGAGAAGACTCAAACTGCAAGCCAGGAAGCCTGATAACACTGTAGAGCAGTAGCTAATGTTTTAATATAATTAGAAAAGGCCATAGTCTACTTGAGCAAGTCAGTTAGAAACTCAGGTCAAGGGTGACAGGATACAGAACGAAGATTTAGCTTTGTTTTATGCTAATGGGGATGCTTATATTTGAGAATATTTTCCTTTTTATATAAGAAGATATATTGGCAGGCTCAGAGTTAATCTTCTCAAAAAATCAGAGTCAACAAACTCTCCATTTCCACAGCTTCTTTATTAACTGTTAAATGAGTTTCATTTAGATTCTGCCTCAGCTACGTTTTTTTCCCCAGCCAAAGATGAAATAAAGAATAAGGTGCACATAATTCAAAGTTTCCATGGGATGGAACAAGAAAACAAGTTTGGAGTAGAGAAATAATTTCTTCCAGAGAACTAGAGTCTTCCTAGGAACAGAAAATTCAGGGCTGGCCTACTGTGGACCAGGGGCTCCATGTGACATTGTCTATGTGGTTCTAGAAATTGCACTCAAATAAAGCAGTTGGCCATGGGCTGAAGTCTCCCACCGAAGTTCAGGATTCTCTTGTGGAAAATACTTGTACCAAACAACAGGAGAGATTTTTCAGGAGAAAATGAAGCTCAGCATGAGAATCTTTTCCTATATCAAACCCATCTTAAAAATGAGCGATAACTGCAAACTTGAAAACCATCACTCAGAGGAGTCTGTGGACAAAGCGGTATCAGTTTGCCTGGAGGCAGAGAGGACTGTCAGAAAATAGGTACTTAACCATATGACTAAAGATACAAAAGTAAAAAAAATTAAAATGACAACATGGGAAACAAAACAACTGAAGAAAGCAAGTCAAAACCAAACCGCATCTGAAGAAGGATACAGTAGATGTTCTAGAACGACCTGCCATCTGTGGTTGCGCAGAGTGGCCATGTGGTCTGACTACATTCTAAATATTTATATTTATACCTATAGACCTATGCTGTTCTCAGCATTGCTTCTTTTTTTCCAGTGGGTGAAGTTAATGCAGACACTCATAACTGATCTAAGGCTGAAAATAAGGGACTGCAAAGGCCAACCCCACCAAGACACCTCTGTCACTACCACACCCATCTGCCAAGGTTCAGGGGGCTCTATTGATGAGGAAGCAGAAAGAATATAAGAGCCATTGATGGAGACTAAAACTAGGGAAAGCTGTATTATGGCCACGACAGAGCTACTGCACTCATGAGCTCTGTGGTGACCTACAAAAGACCTGCACTAGATCAAGAAGCCAAAGTTCCAGCACGGATGGGAAAGGAATGCATAAGGCCCCATCCCTGACTGAGGCAGTACAGGCAGTTAGTGCTGGGGGTTTGTGGTCACCGGTAGTCTGTCCACATGCCAGTGAAAGCCTCATGTTCACACACAAGTACCCATCACTAATCAGACCTAGTGGGTGATAAGAAAAGATGAATAAAAGAAGGAAGGAAGGAAGGAAGGAAGGAAGGAAGGAAGGAAGGAAGGAAGGAAGGAAGGACGGAAGGAAGGAAGGAAAAAAGGAAGGAAGGATGGAAGGATGGAAGGGAGGGAGAAAGAGAAGAAGGGGAAAGAAAAATAAAAGGAAATAGAGTTGGGAAGGGGACAGTTTGGGGAAGTCTGGGGGAGTTGTGGAAAACAGTATATATAATCATATTACATTGTATATATTTATGAAATTCTCTTTTTTATTATTATTAAAAATTTCCACCTCCTCCCCTCCTCCCATTTTCCTC
>LOEQ01004066.1:36281-55731 GCA_001685075.1 Bramus lutescens
ACTCTATTACAGAGCTACAGTAATGAAAACAGCTTGGTACTGGCATAAAAACAGAGAAGTCAACCAATGGCATCAAATAGAAGACCCGGATATTAACCCAGAAACCTATGAACACCCGATTTTCGACAAAGGAGCTAAAAGTATACAATGGAAGAAAGAAAACATCTTCAACAAATGGTGCTGGCATAACTGGATGCCAACCTGTAGAAATTCTTAAAAAATAAGGAAAAATTTTGAAAGGAAAGAACCTTCAGGGAGCTGGAAGATTAAATAGAAGATTAGTAGCAACTGAAGAGAGAATTTCTAGACTAGATGGCCAGCTCATTCTGTTATAAATTACCTAGACTATAGCTTGGCATCAAAACAAAACTGGCGGGAATCAGAAGGCCTAGAGTCAAAAGGTCACACATGCCTTAAAGAGCCAACACAAGGAAACACTAGGGACCAAATATATGCTGTCCTGTATTAAGAATAAAGGCTCCCATCCTGCAGAGAGATAGAGGCACAGCGACAGTAGGAAAGTGGTTACTATATAAAGGAGGCAAATGAGTTGCACTGAAAATGAGTTCTCTTGCAGTTTCATTTTTAATTGGGTTGCCATCTTATTATTAAGATGTAAATTAGCTTTATGTATCCTGTATAAAAGTATTTTCCCCAGATGTATGTATTGCAAATATCTTCTCCCAGATGATATCTTCTCTCCTCGTGTTCTTAACAAGACCTTTCTCTGAGACTTTATTTTAGTTCATAAAGTTTCCTATGTCATTTTTAATGCTGAGTGCTTTCTAAACCTTCCTAAAAATAGAGGCCTATTTTAATGCCACAAAAATTTTATTTTGTGTTTTTCTCTTAGGAAGTCTAGTTTTAGCACTCATGTTTAGATTGATAGTTCATTTCAATTTTCTTCTTCGTTTGATGTGAAGTGAGAATTTAAATTTTCTTAGCCGTTGCTGGCTGAAAAACACTGCTTTTGCCTCTCTTTCCTTGAGCCCTACTGTAGGAGTGTGGATTTGCTTCTGATGCCTTTTGCCCAGCTGATGCCTTTGTCTACCCTTTCAGCAGTAGCATATGCTGCTGTTGCCACCGGTGTCTCAGACCAAGTATGGTTCTTATAATTTTATCCCTTTATTGTAAGAGAGAGAAATGCTATAAAATATGTAAGCTGGAAATGGTGAAGGTGCAAAACCTTGTTTTGTTGCTGATCTGTTGATAATCTGCACTTAAGCATGAAACTAACACTAGAGAATTCTCAAATGCCTTTGAGTTAGGGAAATGTTCTTTTATGACTAGTCTGTGAACAGTATCATAAAATAATAACCATATTGGGACAGTTTCCAAAACACAGAATCATTGGGGTTTTTCCCCCTTTGGTTGTAAGTTTCATGTATTATATGACAATAAAGCATTATTTCATATACTTCTGATTTTATCAGCTAATACTCTGTTTAGAAATTTTGTGCTGCTGCTTTGGAGAGATATTAATCTGCAGTTTTCTTTTAATGTCATGTTTTGATTTAGATAAGAGTCACGCCTATTTTATACATAAAGCATGATATAAGAGAGCAAAAGTGAACATGGAATTGTTTCTCAATGGCTACAGAGTTAACCAATGAAGAAATAAAGGCCTGACATGTTCTTTATGGAGTGAAATATCTTAACTAATATTAAAAATTTTAAAGGACATTTATTCTTATTTTATATTTATTATTCTACTAATTGTGTTGCAGCTTTATAAGCTTTTCTTTTTCTTTATGTGAGATGACAAATTTATTGGCACAAAGTTGTTCACAATTGTGTGACTTTTCCTGCATTGGTTTGGACAAATATCTATTTGCCCCAGATCACTCTAGCCACAGATAAAGGAAACAATTCCATTCAAGTCTAGCTTAGGGAACCATTGAGTTTTGGGGGTCCTTTACTGGGGTTTGGTTAAGAGGATGACTAAAAAGGCAGCAGCTGGACTGAGAAGCCACCCCATCCATGCTTTTGTATGAGTGACAGCTAATAAGATCCATGTCCCTATAGCTCTCTGTAGGACATGCAGGCAATTCAGCTGGCCAGAATTCTCTCCTCCCCACAAACTGTTGTTCTGTTTGGTCTTGAGTGGGTTGCTTACCCATCTTGCAAGTTTCAGAATTCCCCAGGACTTGTGAGTTTCATTTACTTCCTGATCCTAGTAAATTGTATTTCATTTTTGAATCATAATATTATCTTTTCAAAACAGAATGTCACAATTCAGAGGAAATATCTATAAAACGTTATTTTTTTTAGTATCTCTCCAATGCATAGAGTTTGTAGTGATGTCACAGTTTTAAACTTCCAATAGCAAAAGCCTGCTTTATCTTTATCATTCTTCTTAGGGATTTTGCAATGGTACTGTATTTAATTTTTAACTTTTTTAAACTCTTACTGTTCATTCAATTTTAGGTTCCTGTTTCTGGTCCGATCATTTTTTATTGTTTCATTATTTTCTTTGCTCACTTTCTGTTTAAGTTTCTCTTTCAATTCTTACTTCCAGCTCTGACAATATTTCTTATAGGGCTTGAGCAAGTTCCTTAATTATTCTGTCTTGATTACCTTTTTGTTCAACTATGGATAGTGCTGCCGACTGTTTCATTTGCTTTCTGCATGAGATGAACCTGATGGTTTCTGAGATATGTTTTCACACAAATATTCAGTGTTAGAAGTTACTAGCCATTTAATAATAATCCATTTATTGACTGATTTATTAATTAGATAACAAAATCTCATGAGTAAGGCACTGTAATGTTGGCAAAATTTTAAGTGATGGACAGCAGAAATCAATGGAAGAGCTGGCACTAAGTCCCAGGCTTTTCTGAATCCAATGGCAGTGCTCTTAATCAACACAGACGCTGCCTTATTTTGGATATTAATTTTCTGTGCTAAAAAGAGTTGTATTCATTATTGCATGTCCTCTTTACAGATGGTTGTGATTTGGATGGTGCCATGATTTACAAGTGTCTCCCAAAGCTCATGTATCAGAAACGCCTTCCCAAATTCACAAATGGCATTAGGAAGGAAGACCTCTATGAGATGATAAGCTCACTAGGGCAGAACCTGTCTGAATATATTGGAATTATTGTGGGAGTGGGTTACTGTCAAAAAGAGCTTGTTGTAAGAGTGGTGTCTCTTGCTTTTTCTTTCTCTACCTCTGTAGCTCTTCTTCCACACCCATACCCCAGCAATAACTCAAGTAGATTTACTAGCGTCTTCCCTTACTTGTATAAAACAAGTCAGGGAAGTCTCATGCTTTCTTCAGTATATGATGTGCCTTTTGTCATTTTTTTGTTTCAGATATGTATTTGAGCTGTCTAGGTTTTGTCAACTTGACACAAGCTACAATCATCTCATAAGAAGAAACTTCATTTGAGAAAATGTCTCTGTTACATTAGCCTGTATTCAAGTTCACAGTGTATTTTCTTGATTGATTGATGTGTGATGGTCCATCCCACTGCAAGCTGTATAATGCTTAAGCAAGTGGTCCTGAGGTATGAGAAAGCCAGCTAAACAATCTAGTAAGCACTGTTCCTCCATGGCCTGTGCTTTGGTTCTCTCCTCCAGGTTCCTGGCTTGAATTCCTGCTCCAGCCACCCTTAATGATGAACTATAATTATAAGCTGAAACACTCTCTTTTGCCAAAAGTTGCTTTGGTCCCATTGTTTATCATAGCAACATATTCTAGACAACACTTAGGTTAAATCTAAAGTACTGTTATAGAATTTAATATCCCCATTTTGTACGATTAACTGTTATATTTGACCTTTTCCATTACTATAAAATCTAGAAAAGTATGTATAAACTAGGTTTTCTAATAAAGTGAAAAAACCATAATTAGTTACATCTTTTCTGCTTATGAAATTATGGAACCTGTGGCATCATATTTTCATGTTTCTGTTTCATCAGAAATAAACTTAAAGATCATGTTAGACTAGATCATATTAAGCAAACCTCAACCTCTATGCCGTCACCTTTGTTTCCAATCATTGTTTAAATATGACAGTCTGGTATGTATAACTAGCCTTCCATTGTAATATTACAGAGCATTAATCTGTAGAAGTCCCTCCATAGCAGCTGTTGATATGGTTGTTTGGCTGTCTGCTAGTTTAATGAGGGAAGGTGGATAAGGACAACGCCAGAATGTAGGTCGCATTTATTATTAACTCAGAGTCTCTGGTCTGCTTTTATTCAGGTTACCACTTCAATCTCACAAAAATCTTTTAATTGTAGTTCTGTGAGGGAATCAATGCTACAAAGAAGTAGTATTTCTCTAGACCACACCGTTGGCAAGTGGTACACAATGTGTTGGAGTTTAGTTTTGACTCCAAAGCCTGTTTTCATCTCTTTGTATTTCTTATTTAAATCCCCTTTAGATTTTCCTCTATTGTATAAATGACACAGATTACTCCTCTGCCCCTTTATAGATTGAAGCAGCAATTCCATGATTTAAAGCAGTAATTTCATGCTTCTCTGTACTGTTTCATGTTACTCCAGAAAGCACCAGAATCTTCATAGTGTAGATGTTTAAGATATTGCAGTGAAGAGCCTGGTGAGGCCCCTCATAGTCCTAACCACTTTCAATTCCCCTTTTGCCAGGCCTAATATGTGACCTTTAACTTATATCTGCTTTCCAGTCAGCAGGACAAAGGAAGTTACAAGGAAAAATAGTTATTGCAAGTTTGCTGTTTGGTAACTCATATTTCTATCTGAAGCACAAAGGTATTTGTCAACAGAGGATTACTAGTTGTTTGAAAGTGCCCAGTTTTGCTTCAAAGTCTTAGAATGGACTGTTAATGATCCTAGTTTGGGTTTGCAAGAGTTACGAGATGTTTCATACATTTCCTAATGGTCACAGCCATGTTGCACCCAGTGGCACCATGGCACCCGGTGGTTCTCAACCTTCCTAATGCTATGACACTTTAATACAGTTTCTCATGTTGTGATAACCCCATCTGTCAAATTATTTTGTTGCTACTTTGTAACTGTGATTTTGATACTGTCCTGAATCACAACATAAATATCTGATATGTAGAATACATGATAGGAAATCCCAAACGGGTTGCGACCCATAGGTTGAGAATGGCCACTCTAGTGGGTCATAAAATGACATATTAAGGTGCAGCCTTTTCTAGTGAGATGGTCTTTGCTGAGATACACTTAAATCTGGCAGTCTGAGAGCCACTAAATGAATTGTTCAAGACATCATTAGCCTTATTAGAAGGAGCTCTCCCCCTTTAGCATGATGTCTTATATATCAAGATATTTAAACTGCTTTGTGCTTTTTAAATTTTAGTACCCATTATATTAATTGGGAAGCAAAATCTATATGTTAATGCTATATAATTTGATACTTTGATACATATAAACATTATGGAATTCCTAAATCAAGTTATTGCATATCCAATACTCATACATTTAACATATTCATGCTTAGATCCTGTAAATCTGTTAGCAATGGTATACAATCATTATTTTTGATCATAGTCACTATATGATAAAATGACTTTCTGAACCTTTTATCTAGTTTACCTCAAATGCTGTATTCCATGACAAATGTTTTCTCAGTCCTCCTCAGACTGTGGAAACCCCTGTTTTGCTTTCAACTTCTTTGAGTTTGACATTTTAAGACTGTATATTCAAGAGAGATGATTTCTATTTATCTTCCCAAGACACATTCTAACCATCTTGTTCTGTCAACAGAAGACCAAATGTGTAAGTGAACCAGGAATGCTCACTCTATGAACCAGAATGATATGCTATATGGAATATCAAATAATCAAATTTTTATTGAACTGGTATTGATGAGAACAAAGGAGGCAACATGACTTGGAAAACTTCAGGTAGATGTAGTGCTGTCTAGACTACATAAAAGCAGTTTCCTTCTGGTTTATTTATAATGTAGTATACCAAGAGTTATAAAACAATTTCTGTAAGAGGTTAGATGGAGAAGTGTCAGCTTTGTGTACCACATAGTATGTGTTGCAATTTTCCAACTCTTCTTGTATAACATAATTGTAACCATAGGCAATGTATCAATGATTAGGCATGCACATGTCCCAATAGAACTTTATTTACATAAACAGAAAGGTATATTTCACCCAATGCTGTGACTCATGGATCCCTGGAGTAGTAATAAGTAATAATATTTGAGAAAGATAGTTATGTGATAGATTTCAGTCATTGAGGTTGACTCAACAAAATGACATCCAGAATAATCATGAATCAAAGTGAATGCTATAGTATGTTTTTATCAGTGCACTGACTATGTTTCAAGCCTATCCTGACTCTGATGGCATAAATCTGACATGTTAAATGGAGATATGATTACCTTCATCCTACCTTTCTAAAACTGTTGTTGCTAACACAAAAACAGAGGGACTCCATCCACAGTTTTATAATTACTTTGTTTCTATCATGTTACTACTAATCATAAGTTTGTTTGTGAGAAAGCAAATAAATGGGGGGAAATTGCAGTTTTGCAAATTTGGGTTCTATTATCTTTAGTGGCCATATGACATACTCCCCTTGAAATTATCAAATGGATCCCCTGAGTCACAGCTCAAATCCCTTAGTATTCAATTCTACAATGTGGTCGCTGGTCACATCTTCCTGGCCTCTTTTGCCTCTTCACATCAGACTCAAGAGCCAGTCCTGGCCTCCTTATAATGATCCAAGTTCCCCTGTTGTGTTTTGAACCTTGTTGGTGATTGGCTCTTTTTCTCTTGCCTGATGGTGAATGTCTCCTTGGGCTGTGTTAAGTGGGTGCTAGAAACTCTTAGTAAACATTTAAAGTGGATTATGTCAGCTGAAAGAATAAGTGCACACTCACCTGTGCCTGCCATGAAAGGGTCATGATTAGCCTTCCTTTCTCCTTTGAGACATTCACATAATTTCTTAGTTTGACATTTAGCCTCATTTCCAATCTAGAAACTGTGAGTGGCCTTTCCATCTTTTGGGATTGAATTCATAGGATTAAATGAACTTCCTTCCAAGGAAATTCTCAAGCCAAGGTTCTCACAGGTAACACATAAATAGAGCACAGCATTTTATTAGCCATTTAATGTCTCCAGGGCGCAGAAGTGACTCCAACAAGATACATGTCTGCTGTGCCCTTTCCAGCTGCCACTTTGTATGTTAATTGCTCACCCTTAACATTTATTAACAAATCTGCCAGTTTAAACTCCTCAAATGAAGGGTGGAAGGCGGTCTTTGCTCAGGGGACCCATCTTCCATCGCTTTATGGAAATGAAACTTGGAATCTGTTTACTGCTGATCTGTGAAATCCCAGGTGGGGAGATGCTGACTGTAAAAATTAGGTTAGAGGAGGTTGTGTTTGAATCATGCATGCACCATAAAATTGGATACACTGCATGCCTGAATTCTCATTCTTCTGTGCACATGCTAGAGTGATTATATAATGTCATCTCTTTTTTTTTTTGCCTTAGGTGCTTTATATCATTCTAAATAGCATACATCGTAGATAGATTTTAAACACATGGGCACACCTTATCAAAAGTGTTTTATTAGTGAGTCTCAATTACTCAGATAGGAAGTAGTAAATGAAACCAAAATACTATGAAAAGATGTTGCACTCTGCTCTTTTTGTGTAGTGATAAACTAATTCTTGGCCTCATTTAGATCCTATTTACCCTTGCCTTAAGAAACTAATAACACATTCAGTATTGGTTAAGGCAAATAGACTGTAGCAAACTGACAAGTGCTATATTATTTAAGAAGACAGGCTATAAACAGAAGGTACAAACATCACAAAAATCAGAGGTTTATTTAGTTTTGTGGCAAATAGCCCAACCCACTATATCCACATTTCCTGTAGCCACTCTCAGTCTCTGTCTGCCATCAGGTCTGAGCACACCACTGTATTTTGAAATCATCAGTGGTGACATCTCACTAAACATTTGCCTTGAGCCAATACACAGAGGACATGAGTTTCATGACCATATGAAATAAAGAATCAAAGAAATAGCTGCTACAAATGCTGTTCCTTGCAGTTTATTAAAATTATGTCAGCTCTGTATTTAGGTCATTAACATCAGGTTTTTAAAAGGTGCTCGTCTGTGGAAGATCAATCCTTTGAAAGAGAACAAGGTTTAATTCTAATATTTCTTTCTGTTTTCTTTGAAAGAGCTAAAGACAGAGCCCTGCCATTCCAACCATAACAATCTTGAAATGTCATGTCTGTGGGCAGAAAAGGGACAGCTTATTCTCTTATCTGGATTAAACGAAAGACTCCTCACATTGAAAAATTAAGAAGCATTTATTTAATACCAAGGATTTTGATAATCCCCTTATTTGCTCTTTTACTTTTTCTTTCAAAAACTTATTTAGTTTCATTTTATGTGCTCAAGCGTTTTGACAGTATGTATGTATGTCACCACATATGTGCCTGGGGCGTGCAGAGATAAGAAGAGGGCAACAGACTCCCTGGAATTGCAGTTAAAGATGGGTGTGAACTGCCATGTTGTTTCTAGGAATTGAACCCAGGTCTTCTGCAAGAGCAGCAAATATTCTTAACCATAGAGCCAACTCTCTTGTCCTTACTCAGCCTCTCACCTATAAGGTGTTGTTTCTGTAAAAATAACCATTTATACTTTTGAGAGGTGCACTGGTATTTCAGTGTATGGCTGTGTGCCTCTTCTACCAGAGTCTACCCTGTAACATAGAAGTATGTGCAAAATTTATAATACCAGAAGAAAAAAGTAATTAATTCTGCCAAGATTATTTGGAAAGGCCATATAGATTCAATGACATTTTAGTCTATGGCTTTAGAAATGATACATAATTGTTATCATCTCATTTATTCTCATCAAATCTAGGATACGATGGGCATAAAACTTCTTTTGAATTTCATTTTCTGTGTATATAATGTTGGATTTAAGTGCCATTGACAAGAGATAATTCTTTCTATAATAAATGTGGAAATAAGCCCTAGTATCAGCTCAATGTTAACAAGATGCAAATTCTTACCAAGACAGGATTCTAAAGTGTCTTTTTTAAAACTTGAATTTCCCAGTTAGCTCTTGCTTCATTTCTTTCTGTAATAACATTCCATATCATAAAATATGAGGTAGATAAGAAATAATTCCAAACTACTATAGTTCTAGGACATAGTTCCTGAAATATTCTTGATCCTCAAGAAGCCAAGAAGAGGTTGTTGTCTCATTACATCTCCTCAACATGCAATTCAGTTTAGTATGTTTATGTATCATTGTTTTGTTTTGAAACTTTTAACCATTTCTAAGTAATTCAAGAAATTTAGGTTTTGAAATGTGGAAGAGAGGGGTAACTATTGGAGAACAGAATACTGCTCATTTTTCTCTTCTCAAAGAACTGTGAACTTCATAGGCACTTTATAGGCACCTGGGAGTAGTTCAAAATGAAGAGGAAAATGTGTTAGTACAGAAGAAAAGGAGATTGAATATGGGTATAAAATCATCTTGAGAAAAATAGATGGGGGTTCAGTAGAACACGGGTGGGAGGTGTTTATTAGACAGGTCACTCAATGCAGTGAAAAAAATGTGGTTCTGATTCTAGAGATGAGACAGACAAGCTGTAGACATCATGGGCTCCATCATGACACTTGTTAGAGGAGACTCACTTGCTTTACAGGGATGATGGTAAGAAATGTGGAACCTATGGGTTGCCTCTGAACTCTCCTAAAATCCTTCTTGCTATTGGTAATGTCCATGTGAGAAGGCCTTTGTGGTCTGGAGCATCTTACCCAGTTCAGCTGGCCTCACCAGGAATGAGGTCTGCATCTGACAGCCATGGCCCACTCTCTTCTCATCTTTGTTCTTAGTACTCTTTGCTGAATCTTTTTAACTATGCATCCACTTGTATGGGGCACAGGCCCCGATCAATGATGTTAGGTAGCCTCTAGGGGAAGACATTTCTTTACCTGAAGCAGGTTGGAAAATGATCCCAGAGAAACCTGATAACTGAATTTACTTGGGTTGTGTACACAGCTTTGGATAAAAAGAAAGCAAAGTTCCCTGGTTATTGCTCTGTACACTTCTGACCAATTGCTATAGCTAGAAAGGAAGGCCATGCACAAAGGTCAGTTATGTAAGAAAATTGGGGGAAGTTCTTAAACAGAAGAGTACACGCAGGCACGATCAGGGGAGCATTCTATCAATTTGAGTAAATGTTCTAATCAATAGACTATAATTCCTTCTAATGTCCCAGAAAGAGTCCCCAATTCTCAACTTAACACCCTAGAACTTTGTTCCATTCCTTTTAGAATCTTGCTTTCCACTAATTCTTTCACAAATTTTGAACTTCCTTCTTGGATGTCTTTGCTTGAATCATTCCATGGCAAACTTGGCAAGCTCTTCATTTCCACATAATCACCGAGGTTCCCATCCCTATGGTCAAACAATCATCAGTTCTACATGGCAATGAGATATACTGCCACAGAAGCCATTGAAAGAGTGAGATATTGTCCAGGCTATGAATCATTTAGGGCAAAATATTTCCATACAATATGAAAATGTACAAGTCAGCCTATGAGAGAAGCATGGCATCCCTGGCCACCTTAGCGGTTTCGGGGGAAGTTTCCTAGAGGGACTCAGTCTTACCTGAATCTTAATGTGACAGACATGGAAATATAGGAAACAGAAATGCTAGAATGTGAAGTAGGTGGATATCACTATGAAAATCCAGAGTCATATGAGGAAAAGGATATGTTCTACCCATCTATCAAAACAGGCTAATTGCAATTCCTTCAGAAATATTTCTCCGACTAAAGAAAGTTTAACAGAATACTTTCTGTTACTAGTTCTACCATTTTATCTATACTTTCTAAAGATCCTGATTACTGAGTGTGTGTGTGGGTATGTGTCTGTTTGTCTGTATATCTTGAATTGCTTATATTTGCTTCTTGACATCCAACTAAATGTCTCACAGAAGATATGAATTAATAAATGCAGCTAATTGCATCTGTGCAAAAGCTTAGAAATGCATTTATTCAGCATAGGTGAAGGTTCTTTCTGGGTTTAATATTAAAACTGTCAAAAAAGCTTCCTATTGCATCCCATGTGGACCAGTTCCTACTGAAAGGTCTATTGATCTTACAGGGAAATGGTGATGCATTTGGGGTGGGGTGCAGAGGTATTTTTATCTAGGCTATAGATCATTATAATGGGAAGAATGGTGAAAGCAATTTTGCATGGAAACAATCTCCAGCTGCCTGTAACTTTGGCTCAGCAAATGTCACCCCACAACTATTTACTACAGCATTTATTGCTCTGTCATTAGCTCATAAATAACATCAACCTAGCAACCGAGGGACGATACCATGCAACAGCAACCATGATAAGAATTTCAGAAGGTGATGAAGCCTACATTCACATCTAAGAAGGCTTTGAGAGTAAACTCCAGCAATTACCAAGACTCATAACTTTCCCCATAAAACCAATCTGAGCAAAGCCTAAATGGTGCTTAGAATAGCACTCCTCACCAGAACTCGCTCATAAAACCACAGAACCCAGTGGATATAGCTCTGTCTGTCATAGGCCTGAGGCAAATAAACCTCAAACTGATGGGGATGATGTCAAAACGAATCCCTTTGGGTTTTCATAGTCACACTGAAATTCTGATTCTGAGGACTAACTGAGAGCTGAGAGCCAGCTGATTTGTCAGTGGTGTTTTTCTAAGTGAGCCCTGAGAGATGCAAAGAAACTTAGAACAAAACCCTCTATTTCTGGTTACAATACTGTCGTCTAAAGACATGAAACATTTCGTTGTGCTTCTCAGCTTCAAGTTTACATCTTACTAAATCATTTTTGCATCTCTATTTGATCATTATAAAATAATTTCTAGGAGGAACAGTCACCAGGATTCTCAGTTTATTTTCTCCAGGCTCTCGGGCCATTCATTTTCTTCTAATCCTCATGGGTCTCCTCTCATCTCCACTTTGAACCTTGTAATGACCCACGCCAGGAGGTCACTCATAAAAGAAGCTGGATCTCTTTCATCTTCAAATCTCCAGCACCCAGCACGGATTCTGTTTTAGTAGAATTAAGAACATTTGGCATCCATGTGAGCAGGTGGGTGGAGGTTGCATTTTCTGGTATATGAGTCATCATAGCAATGAACTCAAGGGGTTCATTTTGGCATCTCAAATGTAGGAGCCAGAGACCATTCAACTAGTACTAGTACGTTCACACTGGATAACCAGAAGAGATATTGAACCTCCCTGCATCTTAATATCTGTAATTGCAACAAGAGTTTACAATAACTCCCTCAGTGTTTTTCTGTTAAGAATAGGCAGAAAGAATTGATTCTGGATAGTAATTATGACATCCGGTATCCAAGAAGCTCTCCTGAGTTTATCTATCTTTTATCATTTAACTAATGCTCAGGTAGGTGCCTTGAAAAAAATCTAAAGTGATGTGGACCTACTCAGCCAACAAAGAGTACCAGATTGTGGGCTGACACTGACCCATGGCTGTGTCTCATCAGCCTCAGAGAGTGCAAAAGCAGTATCGGAAGCCATGGTATCTGTCTCTCCATACCTTCTCTTCCTATAGCTCTACCACTGCTATGAATTTCACTGAGTTTCTCTGTCAGCTCTTCTCACCCTCCCATATAGCCCTTCTTTCCCTCTGCTTTTAGAATTTAAGCTGTCAAGATAGCATGTTCCCTTCCCAATATTTCCACACAGTATGGCATCCTTCCTCCCTTCTGCATGTTCCTTCTCCTGTGGGAAGGAGTTCAGTTCATGGCACAATTCAATCTAAAGTGTCTACTCTCACCTCCTTGCTGGTCACAGACATCCATTGTGTAGCATCCAGAAAGATTTCAACCATCATCACAGCTAAATCCCCTGCTTTATAAAACAAGAATGATAGCACTATCCATCTTGTAGCATAGTGAGGAGGTCATGCATTAAAACAGGAAAATGTGTGTGAATGTCTTTCACTATGGAGTAAGGGGTTAACAGAGGTTGGTCGCAAATGAGACCATGTCTGATGTGGGAAAACATGTAGAAACCATGAACCAAAGATTTAAGGTCTGTGGACAGATATTATGTTCTTCAACTGATCTAAACATGTTGTCTCCCAGCCCTGTTATCCCATCCCCATATACACATATGTCGCACAAACAGCTTTCCTGGGCCAAGAACTCAGAATCTTAGTCCGAAATTTCACCATGGCACATTTGTAAACAAATGCCTGTCCCTCAACTACACACTTCCCAAATATTGCTGCCAAAACCATTATGTTTATTAAGTGCTTGGGGCCTTGGATATTTTGATCAGAATCCCAGTCTAACAGACGCCCACACTGCCAGGGAAAAAAATGACCTCCACAGTAGCAACCTCAAAACCGTTCTGCTAAAGTTTTCTTGTCTCAGGTTATGTCCATACCTTTCCTTTGTGAATTACTTTTCTTCCGAGCCCTTGACCCACTGCCATTTATAAATATTACCAATGAGATGTCTGTTTCACCTTTGTGACCAGCCACTTCTACCCAATGTGTGGTACCTGTCAGTGGATAAGCAGTCTCAAGTTCATTATCTGGCAGAGCAGGAAATAAGAACAAATCTTGGCCCTTAACCTCGCTTTGGTGGATTTCAGAAAAAAAGTTAAGAAATCCTTCAAAAACCAGCTCCTGGAGGCACAGAGGTGGGGAGGGGAATGTTTTCTTGAACTTTTACAAGAAAAAGCTCAAATTTTCTTGCCACATTCGATCCTGACCTTGCCCCTGCCTCTGACAAAATGCCTGTTCCCCCTGTAGGTACAAGGGAGAGAAAGAATAAAATAAAAAGCAACAGAAATAGCAAAAGTCATAGTGAGACCGGCAAAGGCCTGCTCTCTTACAGCACACAGCAAGCTAAACTGTGAAACAGAAGTAATGTGAGAACGGCATTGGCAGGAACATGGAGCTACTGTTGTTCTTGTGTGCCCTGCGGGAATCACCGATGAAAGGCATATGCTGTCCCCGAAGGAAGATCCAGTCAGTAGCACCGCACTGCACACAGTAAGTATGCCTCTGTGCATTTTTAATTAAGTTTTTAATTTTTAATTTTTAATAATTTAATTTTTAATTAATTCATTGGCATAATTAAGCCAATGAATAAAAATTGTGCATATTTATACAACACTTCATGATGCTTCAATGCATGCATGCCTATATTGTGTCGCATTCAGACCACAGTGAATAGAGCTGGCTCCTCATATGCTTACCCTTTCCATGGGATAAGAACATCTTCAAACTTTTTGTCTTCATACAGAGGTCATCGTTATCTGCACCTACCACACTGTCCATTGAACACCAGAGCTTATTTCTCAAATATAGTTGCAACTTCTGTACTATTTTTCATTAATATTTTTGAAAACATTTATATAGGCTTTGTTAATATACTATTAATGTTAATATACTATTTTTAATTAAGACTGTGACTTTTCTTGGTTCTCCACTCCATCCTCTTTCTTGTTCCCTGAATGATACTACCCAGAGAGCACTGTGGTTGTTGGTGGTGAGTCTGTGATCACTGGCTTCATCTCCAAATAGAAGAATCTTTGCTTCCTTGCCCACAGGAGATTTATGGTTATCACAGCCAACCTTGTTCCTACCTAGTTGACAAAAACAACAGTGTACTAACATCTTCCTTTAGCCTCTCTCAACTACGGACTGGTGGATAATGACTCAATGATATCCAAGCATCCTTATTATTTGAGTGGGATAGCACCAAGGATCTTGGACCTGACATTCCCTGCAGTGAAAACCTGCCACAAAATAACCCCATATTTATTTCTTCTTTCCCTCTCTGTGGGCATTTTTCATCATCAATGATCATCCAACTCCCATCTCGTTCTCAAGTTACTCTTTGAAGAACTCAAAATTATGACAGGATAGTATATAATTCTCAGCATGGTTGATTGATGGGAAGAGATGAATTGGGTTAAAGGCATATTTTATTAAAAAACAAAAAAATAAAAACAAAGTAATCTTGAGAATTTGCTGGAAAACAGTTGATGATAATCAGTGGAAATAAAAAATGGACATTTACAAAATCATTAGACACAGAAGTAAACACAAATTGACAATGGTCTAACCTAGGTGAGGATGTAATACCAGAATATCACAATCTGGGTGAATTATAAACATAAACGTGATAGGAATCCTGCTATTCTCTTATACACTCCATATGACTCTACCTACAGTGAAAATGAATAAGGTGTCATGTCATGGTTAATATGAGATTAAAAGAGTACAAAGAATTCCTAACCATTTTAACTTGTGAAATGAAAGCCCAAGGGGGTATGTAGATGTTGCAGTAATTAGAATCTTCTTTTTCTTTGAATTTAGACAATTTAGACATGAGGTATTAATTTCTTTGCTACTATACCAAAGAACCACAAATTTAATAGCTTGAAACAATATTAATTCTAGAGTTCAGGAATTAGAAATCAGTTTCACTAGTGCAGTTTCCAGTTACCAGCAGGTTGCTTCCCCCCTGGAGACCTCAAGAAGAGGATCTACATCCTTGCCTTCTGCTTCATGTGGCTGCCTGTATCCTTTGACTTGTTTCCTTGACACAACTTCAAGAACATCGCTTCATTCTTTATTTCTTTTATCTCTTCTCTGTTGCCTGCTTCTTAATATATCCCTCTTACAAGAGCCATGTGATCACACTGACCCACATGGGATGTCTATCCACTTCAAGACCACTAAGAATTTCAGAGTCCCTTTTGCTGTATAAGGAACTGACATTTTGATACTCTCACCTCTTGTCTATAAAAACCATAAATCTCATTTTGATTGTATCTTTAGCTTCTCTAAGCAATGCATTCTAATTGTCAGTATAAAGTCATAACATAGACTACATTAAAAATTTCTACACTTAACATTTTTGTTGTTATTTATTTTGTCTTTTTTCCCAGTTGGTTGATAATCTAGTAGAAAATTTCTGTTGACTTTGTATTTCACAACTCTGAAAAATTCATTGATTATCTTTAGAGGTTTTGATTATTTTGTATTCCTTAAGAAATTTGGTGGGTGATTACGGGGAAACATCTTTTTCTGGATATATCATGACAACAGCACACATGAACTCACAGCAATTTTGACAGCATGTACAAAGCCTGTGCAAGCTCGAGACAGACCAAATCCTAGCATGTGGAGAAGGGTTGGACACATAGTCTCATCTCCAGAAGTGGCACCACTGGCAATTATTAACTGTTGGGAAAGAAAATGTTAGTTTTCTCTAAGAGTGTAGCCCTTCACTAGTCAACCACACTCTAGTGGAAAGACCACCCATCCAAGAATATTTTGCACAAACAAATTGGGTCTTGACAGTTTTTTTTAAAGACACAACATTGGGTGCTTATGGAAGTAGAATGGATCTTGGAACAGTTTGGGGGTGAGTCTGATCACAACATGTTGTAGGAATCTGTCAAATAACTTAAAAATTTTAATATACAAAAGTCTGCCGATGAATATAGATATTTTACTTTTTTCTTTTTAAAATCATTTTTTCTCTTTGATTTATCACCTTGGCAAGAACTTTAGGACAAATTTTTACGAAGTCATGACAGCTAGCATTCTTTCTTTTGTTAATATTTTCAGATGTGCCTTTCCCAGTAAACAGATGCTAACCATGGTCTTGAAGATACTTTTATTAGTTTTAATAAGTTACCTTCTATAGTATTTTTGAGGGCTTTTGCCATAAAAGTGTATTAAGATGAGTGACGAATGGCAATTTACATAAGGAAATTACTGATGTGGGATTCTTCTCTTTATGCTATAAATATGCTTTATTACCACTGGTTAATAATAAAGCTGCTTTGGTCTATGGCAAGCAGAATATAGGTAGGCAGGAAATCCAAGCAGAGATAGAGAAGGAAAGAAGGTGGAGTCAGGGAGATGTCATGTAGCCGCTGAAGGAGAAAGATGCAGTAACATTACCGGAAAGCCACAGCCATGGCAATATATAGCTTAATAGAAATCGGTTAATTTAAGATGTAAGAGCTAGCTCATCATATGAACCATTGGCCAAGCAGTGTTATAATTAATATAGTTTCTGTGTGATTATTTGGGTCAGGGCAGCAGGGAAACCAAAGCAGAGTTTCAGTTTACAAATTAGAACTCTGTATTTATTAAAATAATATTTTCTTTTTAGTCTATTGGTAAGGTGAATCACTAGATTTATTTTGTGTGTTAGAATAACCTCATGCTCTTGGGATGGGTATTTCTGGATTTCATATTATTATCTTTGGATATCATTTAATACCTGGCAATATGTAGTGGACATGTTCTATAAATACATAGTTTTTGACTGGGCTTCCACATCAGTTAATGCAGCCTTATAAAAATTCTCTCTCTCTCTCTCTCTCTCTCTNTCTCTCTCTCTCTCTCTCTCTGTGTGTGTGTGTGTGTGTGTGTGTGTGTGTAAAATAGAATACTAGAAACTACTTTCTTTTATGACCCAATTATGAAGAATAATCAATATGAAGAAATAAAGAGTGTTCCTAAGGGAGAAAGAAGGAAATTCACACAGGTGCTGACAGAACACTAGAAAAAAGATGGGAAAATGAGAGTTGTACAGAAATATCCATGCCAAATACAACTGAGGCAGTATAGTTCCCCAGTGGGAAGTTAAGAAGCAGAAATATTGGCCAAAAGGTAACCTAAGCAGCAATGGCAAAAAGAGACAAGCTCACAGTCTTCAAAGAGTCTCAAACTCCATTCTGTTTTTCAGTGAGATAGTGATTCCTCTTGTCTTACAGGCCAGTCTGGAAGAGTATACCAGTTTTGTCACTCTATGTGACTCGAATAGTAGTCACTGGGCACCATCTTGGCGAGGAATCTTTTGTTTAAAATCAAGCATTCTGAAGCCCTGAGAATAAGGAACAACCACATGTCAGAAAGTCTGAATTTGTCCTGCCAGAGTACCAGGGTGCTCTGCAGTATTGGAAAGCAGTTGTGAATCGTGGGAAGGCAGGACAAGCTGAAAGATACAGGTGAGAGGTGGCCTGGCATAAACCTCAGAAACTGACAATGACTCTTGAATTTGATAGCCCTAAGCCTGAGGTCAGCAGGCGAGCAAACACTCGAGCCGACTGACCATCTGCCATGCAATGCTGTTGGTTATTAAATCACTGAGGCTACAACAGAACACTTGATATCCACAGTTAATCACTCCAGGATAAAAAAAAAGAAAGATAGAAAGAAGACAGTGTTTGGGGGTTTTGCAAAATACAATGCCAAATTGTACCTTTTCCAGGATTTCCTGGACAAATTGCAGTGCTGTGGCTACTTCTTGCTCCCCACGAACCTGAAACACAGCCCACAACTAGTATGTTAACTAGCACAGGTGGCAAATCCAGTGGGCAGGAAATTCTGCCCATTGCAGATTACAAGATTTTATTTGGCCAGTGAGGTCTCTGGTATGCAAAGAAGAAAAGCTATTAAATTAATATATCTCTGATGGACACCAGACCCCTTTCCATTATAGATTGAACATTAGCATAAACCATAGGAAAGACAAGAGTCTACAAGATTAATGGTCCCACTTCATCCAACTCTCCCCCAGAATACATGTCAAGATATCCCTACATTTTGAAAATTCCAGAAAAAACTGATTCAAACCTTCATCTCTCGGTCTTCCCTACACATTTGCACACACACACACACACACACACACACACAGATACCACTTAGCATCCTACCTATTTTTCCTTTTAATTGCACATTTTGAAGTAGTTTATCTTTCTTGTATTTTAAAATAGCAAAATAACCTTTTTTAAAAATGCATGTGTTCATGTGTTCATTTTTAATACTTCCTATATTTACTAAATATTTCTCTTGAATTTCCTCATTATTAGAAAGTTCTTTGTTTTCTTTTTCAATTTTTTCTCTTTCTTTTCGATCTCTAGAACATTCTTTCCTCCTCTTTGTTCTTTTTTATTTTCGTTCATTCAGCCTTGCTTTCCACCTATTTTTTTACCTCCTGCCTCTATGTATTATCCAATTACTTCACTGTGTCTACATTTGCCCTAAATGATTGTGATTTCATAGTACAGCCTGCATTAGGTTTTTTCCACTTCTGTTTTATTACCACTGCTGGTGTATTTCTGGGCATTAATTGAGTTTTAATTCTAATGTAATTTTTATTATAGAAGTATTTGGATGATGCTGAAGGTTGATCCCTAAAGACAAGGCAGCTCAGAAGAAAATCAACTAATATAACCAGAAGACATATCCAAATGAAAATATATGCAGAATATGTATATATGAAACAAGAAAAACAAGGCAAAGTGACTCCCATAAAAGATAATTATTCCTGAACCACTGAACTCAGAGATAAAGAGGAAGAAGAGGAGGAGAAAAGGGAAGGGGAGGAGAGGGGAGGGGAGGAGAAGAGAGGAGAGGAGAGGAGAGGAGAGGAGAGGAGAGGAGAGGAGAGG
>LOEQ01004066.1:103727-126174 GCA_001685075.1 Bramus lutescens
CTTTATTAACCAATGAAAGTTAACACATAGACAGATGACCCTCCTACATCAACTTTTATTCTTGTTCTTTGTCCCTTCTTGAACATGAAAGCAAAAGGGTTCGAATAATGGACAGTGTGGATTCAGTCATTCGTGGGCCCTCTGTCTGCCATACCATCACCACTAGAACAACCCTTCTCTCTGAACCCACATGGCAGCAGCTCTATTGAGCTTCTCTCAGCTCCCCTGTTCAGAGCGCCTTCCCCAAACTGCCCTCCTAGCAGGCTTTGTTCTGCATCTCCAGAGCAGCCTGCTTGCTAGTCACAGGTGTTGCAATGACTTGTGCACACGTGTCTCTCCTCCAATAGTTGAAATTCCACAGAGAATTACTGTTCTCTGTACATCTTCTTCTGCTCCCAGAGCTGTATCAAGATAATAATAGGCTCTCAATAAAAAGTGGTGAAGGAACATTAATTTAACATCACTTGAATGCAACTTGCTTTTATTCCCCGAGGGGGAATGCACACCTGCCATTTTCATAAGTTCATCTCTCAAGAGAAAGAAAGAAAAAGCCACCATAAGCTTATCAGAATTATTGATCTAACTTTAAAAACCCCTCAAACTATTGCAACATTTCCTTTCTATCTTTGCTAAGAACCTTTCAGAATGTCTGTGGACTTTATTTAGCTTTTAAAGGTTATGTGCCGCTTGAAGCCCTGCTTATCTTTCAAGAAGTTAGATAATGTTGCTGCTGATTTGTGAGGACAAAGCTCTCCCATCCAGCTGCCTGGTAAACAGTCTTCAAAGCATGCACATTTGGAGCACCTAATGAGCTAAGCAACCAGGAGGTCAGGAGTATTACCCTTGGACTGCCTAGGTCCTGTGACTGAGGCACCAATTAAGGAAGCATCCTTATCCCCTACAATCCCAAACATTACAGATCCTTGCCAAGGTAACCATCCCAGCATCTAACTGTTCTGACTCGTGCCAGTGATATTCTCAGAACTTTCTATGCCATGGAAACAACCAGAGACTCTGTTGGTAAAGCACATGGCTTATTATCATGAGAAATTGAGTTCAAGTCCCTAGAGGCTGCACAGTACAAGCACCTGTGAGCCCAGTGCTCCTATGGGAAGATTGGAGGCAGAGAAGGCAGCACCTCAGTAGCTCACAGACCAACTAGCCCACCATGCAAAACAGCAAACAAGAGACCCTGCTTCAAAAAAAAGTGAGAAGCTGTGCTGGGATGGCCACACTCATGCTGTGGCATCCATGCACACGCATTCATATATTAAAATACAAGTCAATAAATAATTATTCACCCTCTGAGACCAGAGCTAATCCTCTCCATACTAACTGATAAAGACATTGAAGCACTGATTCTTTAAGACTCAGCCAAGGTCACTACTATAGGTAGCAGCTCTGGGGTCCAGTCCCTAGAACCCCTGCTTTCTTAGAGTTCATGACTCTAGGATTAGACAAAAGTGCCCAATATTAGCAACCATAGGAATTACTCAAATCTCAAAGGTCACTAAGAAGACCAGAAAATGGCCTTATTTTAAGACTTGAAGATTTACATTGGAATATAATTTTACTCAATGAAATACATTTGCTCTGCAGTTTGGAAAGTCTCAATCAGTAAAGACAACCATGCAATATGTGTTCATCTCAAGGTATAGAGTATACTGATCACTGCCAGAAAGATCTCTGGACCCCTTCCAAGATAGTCCCACACCTCCAGGAAATCACTTTGTTTTTACCATAGATTAATTATTTGTTTGTCATTTTGTGGTTTTGCTTTTAACTTAACCCGATTATTTCAGACTCTCATCCCTTGAACTGTGAGAAAATTCATTTCAATCAATGGAGACTTTTCCCACGTGACTTCTCTGGGGCTTGATTTATTTGTTGCACTTAAAATGGTTGAAATGATAGCGTTGTGTGTTCAGGTGTGCCTGCATGTGTGTGTGTATATGTACATATATACTCAATCACAATAAAAAGAAAGGTTCTAGAGACAATGTGATAATGCTGTGGAAATAAGATTCAGACACATTTTCAGTCAAATAAATATGTGTGCTGATCAGATGACACCACAATTAACTGCTTAATTAACACATTCTGCCAGAGCACTGCACCCGCCCCAGCAACAGTGGTAGGTGGTGGACACAATGAAGCAAGCATCTCCCTGGAAGAAATGTGCAGCACAAAGTTATTTTCCATTTAGGGTCCAGAGCTATGTCTCATAGATGTTATCTATTGCCTAGAATTTTGGGAGAAATTCCATTGCTTATTTTTAGTAATCATTATTTTAACTATACAAATTTATGGATACATTGTGATCAGTTGATACATGTTGACTGCATATAATGATCAAATCCAAATAACCAATGCGTCCATAGCCACGTTTTAAGACTAAACTTTTGAGTAGTATAAAAACTGTGTGGGTGTGGTGTTTAAATGCACATACAGAATGAATGAAGCAGGGTATTTGCCTGTCCCATCTCCTTAGCGTTATTTTTTCAAAAGAAATTTTACTATTTTAATTCATATCTGTGGTGACCTTAATTGCCAAATAAAATTCTTATATCTAGCTTACTTTTCAGTTTAGTAGGTGGATATAATATTTTGTCTGTCAATTTATGTGAGGACAAGAGAACTACATTCTGACAAGTTATACCAAAAAAAACCCCAAATAATTCTGATTTATAAACTACTGTATGGTTTTGTTAGGTGCTTTCAACTTCCTCTCTTCTAGTTATTGATAAAATATAGACTATTATGAAATGCAGTCCCTACAATTCCATAGGATGCTAAAACCTACCTAAAGGCTACCTAACTTAATATGCCTCTCTCCTTCCCACTGATCTTAGCCTCTATTAATCACTATTACACACTCGGGTTGATGTTTTCTTTTCTTTCACATATAAATATTATATGTAATTTATAAAAATATTGAAAACATACTTTTTTCATACAATATTCTGATTACAATTTCCCATCAGGCAACTCCTCCCAGATCCTTCCCATCACCCTCCTACCCAAATCCACACCCTGTCTTTCTCTCTCTCTCTTCTCTTTCTCATTAGAAAACAAGTAGAAAACAAATTAGAAAACAAAGCCATCTAAAAAATAATACTAAAATAAAACAAAAACAAACTAGAATAGGACAAAACAAACAGAAAAGAAAGAGCCAGCAAAAAAGAGTAAGAAACACCTATAAACGGAGAATCACACATTCACACAACAAATCCATTAAAACACAAAAACTGGAAATCCTAATATTTACATAAAGGACCTATAAGGTTAACAAATTTTAAAAAGCCCAATAAAATATTATGAGACACAAAACCTTCAAAAACAGCATGGAGTTTATTCTGCATTGGCCATTTGCAGCTGGGCATAGGGACTGCCCTTAATAGAGTGGTTTTCTACCCAGGGACACTTCCTTGGGGAAAACTAATTTTTTTGTCAGTGATTTTCATTCTGGTGGTTGTCATTTTGTCCAATTGATGATTTCCTTAGCTGTACAAACGTTTTCAGTTTCATGAGGTCTTGGATATTAATTGTTGTTCTTAGTGCTATCAATGATTGTAGACAGAGGCTGTTCATTCATTTCCTGGCCACCCTGACCCAAAATAATCACACAAAAACTATATTAATTACAATACTGCTTTGCCAATACATTAGGCTTTTTATTAAGTAACTCTTACATCTTAAATCAACCCATTTTTATTACTCTGCATTTTACCATGAGGCTTGTGGTTTACCAGTAATTTTCCAGGACATCTGTCTTCTTTGGCAGCTACAAGGCATTATCTCTGACTCCACCTTCTTTTCTCCTCTGTCTCTACTTGGAATTCCTGCCTTGCTCTATTTTGTGCTGCCATAGGCCCACAATAGCTTTTTTTAAATTAATGAATGGTAATAAAACATATTTACAGCATACAGAAGGGAATCCCACAACAAGTGCTCTGTTCAGAAAGTCTTCTCATGTGCCTATGAATTTATTTTCTCTTCAATCAGATTCGGTTCATCTTGCCTTGTGTTGAGATCTTTGATACATTTAGAGTGGAGCTTTTGGCAGAGTGATAAATATGGGTCTATTTGCATTATTCTACATGTAGCCATCCAATTTGACCAGTATCATTTGTTGAAGATGTTATCTATTTTCAGTTTTCTTTATCAAAACTCAGTTGTACATAGGTGTGTGGACTTATGTCGGCATCTACAATTTAATTTCACTAATAAGCATGTCTGTTTAGGGGCCCAAACAATGATGTTTTTATTATTATAGCTCTGTAGTACAACTTCAGATCAGGTATGGTGATACTTCTTGTTATTATTCTATTATTCAGTATTGTTTTAGCTCTCCTGCTTTTTTCTGTGTTTCCATATGAAGCTGAAAATCTTACTTTCAGATTCTGTGAAGAATTGTGTTATTATTTTGATGTGGATTGCGTTGAATCTGTAGATTACTTTTGGTAGGATGGCCATTTTTACTGTATTCTACTTATCTATCAATTTTCCATCTTCCAACATCATCTTTAAGTTTGTGCTTCAAAGTTCTAAAGCTTTTATTATACAAGTCCTCCACTTGTTTAGCTAGAGTTACCCCAAGACATTTGGGAGGCCATTGTAAAAGCTATTGTTTCTCCGATTTCTTTCTCAGTCTGTCATTTATTATAGGAAAGCTACTATTTTTTGTGAGTTAAAGTGTTGTACTCTGCTGAAAGTTTGTAAGCTGTAGGAGTTTTCTGATGAAAATTTAGGGTTATTTATGTATGCAATCATGGTATTTATAAATAAAGATACTTTGACTTTTCCCTTTCCTATTTGTATCCTCTTGGTTTCTTTCAGTAGTCTTATAGCTTTAGCTAAGACTTCAAGAACTATGTTGTATAGGTATAGAGAGAGTGGACAACCTTATTTTGTTACTGATTTGAGTGTAATTGCTTTGAGTTTCTCTCCATTTAATTTGATGTTGGCTACAGGGTTTTGTAAACTGCCTTCATTATGTTGAGTTATGTCTCTTGTATTCTCTCTAGGGCTTTTATCATGAAAGGATGTGGATTTTGTCAAAGCCTTTCTTTATGTCTAATGAGATGATCATGTGGCTTTTGTCTTTCAGTCTTTTTATATGGTAGATTACATTTATTTATTTATTTATTCATTTATTTATTTATGTTGAATCATTCCTTAATCTCTTGTATGAAGTCTTCTTAATCATGGTGGATGATCTTTCTGATGTGTTCTTGGATTTGGTTTGCAAGTATTTTATTGACAGATTTTGCATCTATGGTCATAAAGGAAAATTATTTTGTTAATTCTCTTTCTCTGTTAGGTTTTTATGTAGTTTAGTTATCAAAATAACTGTGGCCTTGTAATAATAATTGGACAAAATTCTTTTTTTTATATTTTGTGGAATAATTTGTGGAGTACTGGCATTAATTCTTCATTGAAAGTATGGTAGAATTCTGCACTAAAACCTTTGGTTTTTTGCTTTTTTGGTTGGAAGACTTAATTACTGCTTCTATTTCACCAGAGATTTTAGGTCTGTTTAAACTGCTTATCTGATCTTGATTTAACTTTGGTAGGACATATATATTAAGAAAATTATGTATTTATTTTAGAATTTTCTAATGTGGTATGGTATAGGCTTTTTAAAGTATGTTCTTATGATTCTCTGGATTTTCTCAGTAACTATTAGTATGCCCCCTTTTTGATTTATAATTTTGTTAATTTGGTTCCTCTTTTTCAACCTTTTAGTTAATTTGGCTAAGGATTTGTCAATATTGCTGATTTTCTTTTTAAAAATAAACACTCTTTTTCACTGATTTTCTTTCATTGCTTTGTTGTTTCTATTATTTTTATTTGTTCCTGAATTTGATTATTTCTTGCTTCCTCTTCTTTTGGATGTTATTTCTTCTTTTTGTTCTAGAGCTTTCAGCTATTCTTATAAGTTGCTAATATGAGATTTCTCCAGGCTTGTTGGGTTGTTTTTAATGTAAGTACTTAGTGCTATGGAATTGCCTTTTATGCTGCCTTCATTGTATCTCATAAGTTTTGGCATGTTATGCTTTCATTTTCATTCAATTTTAAACAGGTTTTCTAAGTTCCTTATATACTCTAGATCAATATTCCTTTGTCAATACTTTCCACTTCCCCCCTCATTTGGTAAAGGTTGTCTCTTCACTATAGATTGTTTCCTTTTCTGTGCCAATGAATTCTCACTTCAAAGAACTTTATTTGTCTGGTTTTGATTTGTTTTCTGTGCTGGGGGGTCTTTCTGTGACACTTGTCTGCTGTATTCTCTTCTATTGTTTCACAGTTCAGATCTTACACTTTTCATTTTAAATACGCGCGCACACACACACACACACACACACACACACACACACCCTCAGAATGGATCCTGAGAGTTTACATGACACTTAGAGGTGAAGATTGAAATAATTACCCCATGTTCAATGAGATGGTGGGAAGTCCTCTCTATAATCATGTGTTCACATGGGTCTGTTGCAAAACAGACCTTTTCTCAGAACTCCAGTTCTCAAGCCTGTTGGGCTTGAACCCTTTCTGAGTTCTCCTAGAGCTCCGAGGTCAAACACTTGCAGTTCCTACATCTATCCCCAACCCACACCTACTAAACAGATGATCTGTTAAAACACTCACAAGCCCCTATACCAACATATACCACACACCATGGAGCCTCCTGTTCATTGGCATATTGTCACCTCCCCACAACATACCTGGAAAAGTCATCTCTGCAATGCCACCAGTAAGCAGGGTTATCTCTGACATCATTCCTTTTGCTTGGCCTATACAAAAGCGGAGAGGAGGGCAGAAAGAATTGATGTTTCCCAGGGAGCCTTTGGGTTTTCTAGTCTTTCCCCTTAGTATATTCCATAACTTCTGAAGAACCATTCAGATGCTCATACACAGGCACACAGTTACTAAGTGTCTTTCTTCATCCAGAACCATCCTTTCCTTCCCTTGGGTCACAGATAAGCAAGGTCTCCTGATAGAAAGGAGAATGTTTCTCCATGTAATAGACTGAAGAAGAAAAAAAATAATTAACATATTAAAATATCATAGTATGAGAAAGCTCATTCCCATGGGGCAATAGCACTATTGCTTCTACCCATAGGACCATAGAGCTACTATTACTAAGGCAACCGAAAAGTATTCATCTAGTTACTACTTACTACACTATCACCACTATGACAGTGCTGAGACACAAGACAGCTGTGTCTCAGTTAAACTTGAACTATAACTTGGCTTTCTGCTATCTGGATCTGGTCCCTTGGTAGGACTCAGGTGGACTGTGAATGATACATGAAGTTTGGAAATGCCCCAAGTAGGAAGATAGTCAGTGAAGACATAGGCAATGATATCTGAAGTGATAGCCAGCAGCTGTACTTAAATCCAGCACAGAGTAACACACAGCTAAGCAGTTAGGTTCCACTGTTTCTTATTCCCTGGTCAGAGTTGCTCCAGGAGTTGAAAGACTCCACAGTCAACATCCTTTCACCCCGTCTTCTTAACTCTTCATTGATAATACCCAATGGAGGAAGAACCCCATTCAGACAGACCTGCCTTGTGAATACCACAGCCTGGTGTCATTGATGGCTCAACTCCAGGATCAGCCTCACTGGGTCTGCCACAGGACAGTCATGTGGCCTTGGGTGGTTTCCTTCACTCCTCTTTTCCTCCACTAAGAGTTCTGGGGATGCCTCTGGTGTCCAGGGAAGAGGATGGTACCTAACCTTCTCAGATCCCTTGTACCATCCTCTTCCCCAGCTGAAACTATAGTGAGCTACCTGGGTGGTAAATAACAACATAAAAATATTCACCTGTTTTTGCTTCACCTGGATGAATGACAAGGCACCACCATGTATGTGTCAGCTCCACAGACCTGAATACACACGGAGGATGCTTTTCCAGGGTCTAACTTGTGTGTTAGAACACTAGAAGCCATAGCAAATCCACACACTTAAACCCTGCTCACCACTTCAATTTTGACCAGCATCTTAGCTGATCCTTTTATTTCCATCTGCCTTTCTGCTTTCTATTGCTCGTTATCCCCTCACACTCCAATAATAATGGAGCCCCCCTTCTCTAATCCTGGGGATGAGTGCTGAGGTAATAAAGATGTAAAGTGTCTGGAACATATTACATGCTCAATAACTGTGTTCTATTGTAATTGTTAATGGACATTTTACTTCTACAAACCACATAGCTGCAATTCCTTTAAGTTTCCTTACCTTTAAAATGTCATTAATAATTGTGCATATTAAGAAAATGCATGCAATTCACTTGGCACAAGGTTGGCACTTAGTAGACAATACACCCCTCCATCCAGTGTATTTGTTAAACTTACAAAAGCACTTTGATTCTGTCCCATGGTACACAAATAGACAACAGGAGAATGTTTTACAAATGTTCTATAGCAAATGGGTTCCCCAAATTTCTTGTAGCAACTATCCCTATCTAGCATAATTAATATATTACATCCTCCTCCTCCAAGGCCTTAGTAAATGTCCTCTCTCCCACGTATACTTTTGCAAATGACATTCTGACCCACAGAGCTGTGTCTTAAATCTTCACGCCTATTATTATCATCTCATCATACATAAGGATGATTTTCTTTCTTGCATTTGAAAACTGGAACTCCCAAGTTAGACCTATCATTCACAGACCGCATGATCAAAACCTTTAATGCTCTCCTAGGATAAAGGGAGAAAACCTGGTAAAAGAACAACAAAAAGGCAGGCTAAAATAAATATGTGTGATCAGCTCTTGATACAATCTCAGGATTTCTGCATATCTCTGCTCCCTTGTTCTGGGCACCAGGCATTGCACTTGACACTGTCACCTGTGCAAGTGTGTTGGGGTCTACGGTGCTCAGCTTATTAAGAAGGTACAGTTGTGGAAAGAGGAAAAACTCCACAAAGCTGTCCTCTGTTCTCCACACATGTGCTGTGACATATGCACAGCCACATATAAACATGAGAGACATACACATTAACTTATTTACACCCACTAATAATACATAAAAAAAACTTTTAAAATGCTTTCATAGGCTAATGAGAAGTTTATGGCTGTCTTTCTCATGACCAAACATGTTCAAAAGAAACCAACTCTTAAGAAAAATGATGCCATCTGTACCTGTTTAGAAATAAAACAATTTCTTCTGCTGGAGTCAACTTATGGAATGTGGATCAAGTTAAATGCTTCCTTCATTCTGTGGCTTTCATAGCAACAGAAATATCATGGCCACCACTACTATCATCATCATCTTTATCATCATCTTCCTTATCATCATCATCACCCTTCTCAGCCTTATACACTATGTTAGAGCAGAGGAAATTGAATGAATAAATGCTTCTCCCCTCTAATGGAATGGTAAAATTCTTCTTCATAGTAGAAGGCATCATTGTTTCTTGTAACACTTGGATGTGTTCTGCTGGTAGACAAAAAAAAAATGCAGCCTTTGTGCTGAGACTATCTGTGAAGAATGGTGTGGCAAAGAGGAGACTTGGTGAACGTGGAGGAATAAAACTTGTGTTTTGAAAGAGGAATAGTAGAGAAAAAGACTTTAGAGCCTAGAAAATTAAGACATGGAAGAAAGTGAAAGGGGTTTGGGAGAAGAGAAAAAGGAGAAAAGGGACAGAGAGACAGCAGTGTTAGAGACCTAAATAGCATAAGCTGAAGGCAATGGCTCCCACATATCCCAGACAAGCAGCAAGTGATAGGATAGGGAAGTGGTTGCAATGCCCTCTACACACCAACTTCACGACTCTCCGAAATCCAGGGAAGGGAAAGGTCATGTGGACTTAGAAACATAAATTTTAATCTTAAAGGAAAGATTGTCCCCAGAAGGTGATAAGCCTCTGGAGGTAGAGGTCTGAGCTCAACACTCTTTGCTCTTATTAAGTTCAAATTGGGTAGGAAATGTAGAAATCAGAAAATGTAAGCATCTTAAGAATGAAGAAATTGAGACCCAGACATACCAGCTGACCTGACCTAGCTCACCAAATGATATACATTTGGTAAGGTAGAATAATAAGGTTCATTTTGTTTCTTACCCATATTACCTGATAATCACCATAAGAACAGCTCCATTTTCAAGCATCAGGAAATTCAATCCCACGGACTCAACCCTTAGTATCAGCATCCCTTTGTGACTGCTCTGCAGCTGAGGAACCAGGGGTGCAGCAGGGATGGACATGTAATGGACATGTGAAGGAAACTGCCTCCTCTCTGCCTCTCTCCACCCTACCTCTTCCCATGGGGTGTTTCAGCATTCGGCAATAATGGAAGATCAGAGGACACATGCAAAATGGAGTTTAATAGCCTTCTTTATTTGAGCCCCTCTCCCTCACTGTTAAATGTCCATTAAGGCAAACTTACCAACACTGTCTCTCCTTAGAAGAATTGGCAGGGTTCTAACTATTTTTACCTCACACCACGAAAGAAGCCCCAATGTTTACCATGCATCAACTCAACCTCCCCTTCTAATCCTTTATGACTGACTGGTGTGGCATTGTGCCTCCCTCCTCTCTCTGAGAGAAGAAGCAATTGACAAGTCTTTTATTTCTCAGAATTGCCTTCAAAGCTGTCCTTCAAAGGTTCTCCTTTTCCTGTCAGGCTGGAGGGCTCTGCATGATAAAACTTACCATGTGTGAAGGCATCTGTCATCTGTGGTTATCATGACCAATTCTCTTTACCTGTCTGTCTGTCTCTTGGTTCCTTTGTTAATAAATAAAATGGACACAGCAATAATAGTCTCTACCCCAGGGAGTATTGTATAGAATAAGTGAGTAAATAAATATATGGAAATTTCCAACAGTGGTGTCTCATCCATAATTATAAACGCTAGCTATTTTTCATTATTGCCCACAGCTGTAGGTCCTTAACCAGCGCTCTGAAGCAGCAGGAAATAATGTGGTTAATATCATGGATCACCCAGATGTCTCCTGGTTCAATCATTTTACCTTCTAATGAGTAAACACAGACACAGAAAACAGCACCGGGAGCCATACCCAAGCCTCCCTGATGTTTTTGCTTCATAGTGTCCACAACACTCATTACCTGAATTATATATTTTGGAAGATGATTGAATCTAGTTTAGCATTTGATTACAGGGTAGCTAATCCTGCTTCTGTAATGGCATGCTGAATATGAGTTTTCTTGTTTCCTAAGAACTAAAACTCAGAGCAGAGAACAAGAAAGCCCTAATTACCCCTACATTCTAAAGAGCACTGTAAACAATTAGATCTGGACTCTCACAGGACTTACTAGGGGGTATATATAATTGCCCCTCTAACAGCCTGGGACATTGCACCTTCCTTCCCATGCTATAAAAAAAGAGAGAGGGAAACAGAATATTGCATGGGGTAGACTTATGTTTTTAAAAAATGTGGTTTAGCTGAAATTCCCCATTGCCTGATTTCTGTGTACTTTCGTTTGCTAACTATGGAAACCCTATTGCCAATAGAGAAGCTTTTTTATTTTCTTTTTGTAATAGTGGACTCTGTCTCTTCTGATTGGCAGCTGAAGTTGAGTGTTGCCTACCCAATACACATCACATACTAGACCTCGGAGGCAGACATCTCAGGTTCCCGGCAGAAGAAAAACCAACAAAATCAAGACAGGAAATGACTAAAACTGTCCACTGCTAATATATGGTCAGTGGCAGAATGGAAGCCCTATTTCCTTCACCTGAGAGAGGCTGAAGTGGGATGAGGAGGAAATGCTTGCCTCATTGGCAGATTTGGATCTCCCACATTGAATTCACACACACCTGTGTTCTCCACATGACAGGGAAGGAATGGCGGGATGGAAGTGTTAATCAGGAGTCATAGAGTCGCCTTGTGCTGCTCACTCAACACAAAAGTTTAAAATTTCAGATTTAAGTTTTAATATATAGTCATTTCAAAAAACCAATAAAGAGCAAAAGGTTCTTCCAGGAAGATGGAGTCGATGGACTTTATTCTGGTCCTCCCTTGATTCCTGGATGCAACTAAAATCCTTGGATATGGCAGGGAGTGGGGGAGGGCAGGAAGGGAGAGGAAGAAGAGGAAGAGGTAATGATTCTGAAAGATAGAGGGAAAAACAGACACGACATGAAACGCACCACCATGATGTGCTTCTTATTTGGTTTGTTTGGTTGTTGGTAGCTTTTACTTGTCTTTCTTATGTATTATATTTCAAATAATACTAGATAAAATAATACCCAGAAAGGTGAATGAATGCAAAAGAACAACAACAAAAAAAGAAAAACCTATTCCTTGTAGCCAAAGGATCCAAAAAATTAATCCTACCAACAAAGCTTAAGTAAAAAACAAAATCCATACTTCGTATGCTACAATGAGGCTCCCTAATTCCTTCGCTGAACTGCAGACAGAAAAGGCTCAGTAGGGAGCCAACTTTCACCACTGTTGAGCAATAAAAAGCCTCTACTGATTGTGAAAGGTGACCACAGGAGAAGCTGGACTTCTACTACTGCCAAGTAATGAGAAGACATTTTAGCCCCTGCTGTGGTGATGACATAACCCTACTGTGGAGGCATCAGGAAGGCCCTGGAAACAATACCGTTCTGAATAGGCTCTCCACTCAGAGTTAGGGAAGGCTAAATAGGAACAGAATTGAAGCTGGACTTAGAATGCCACCATCCACCTCACAGTACCAAAGAGCTTTCCTCATCAGGGCCAGGAAAATGGCTCAGCAAGTAAAGAGGCTTGCACTTGCTGCCACATCTGAGAACCTTAGTTTGACTCACAAGATCCACAAATGAAAGTGATTCCTACAAACTGCTCGCTGACCTTGACACAAATGCAGTGACCTCTCACACACATGAAGTAAATAAATGAATATAATACAGATTTAAAATGAGAGCTTTCCTTCCCTACTAATGTCGGTGGAAATTGAGTGGAACTCCACCCGGTTTTAATAAGATCAGTCCCTATATTATCTACCAGACTAGTTTTGCAAGGTGCCCGCTAAAAGAAAGGGAATAGACACCATCTTTATCAGACCACCTGATAATATCTAAAATGTCTCCGTTTTCATTTCAAATTTTTGTACCATACAAAAAAACAAGAAGGGCTCAAACAAGGTAAAAATATCTAATCAATAGGTACTTTACTAAGGGGATAATAGCATTAAGGTTGCCCCATAGAAGGGTAAAGCAACCATAACACAGTGTTAGATTATTAAGTAAGAGCATTTTTGGTTAAAACAAATGAAATGAAAACTACAGAAATAAGTTGAAAGTCTCAACAGGCAAACAAGTATGAAGGAGAATTAAACAGAATTTTTGGAACTGAAAAATAAAAATGACTACAGAAATGTCTCTGAATGAGGTTTGGGAAGATGAGAATAAAGGAAGCAGTCCACAAAAATATGAAACAATGAGTAATTTCAGTAAACTTATTTTCTGTTCTCTACTTTTCTAAACTTCATTTAATTAACCCCAAATCAGAGCACTCCACAACACATGTGGAAGAAAGTCTAAAACAATTACAAACAAGGAAGGTCAGAATAAATAGAGGTAAGTGTGTACATGAGTGGATTAGGAAGTAGATTCTAAATACTAGAGACAAATCTTGTCCATTGGTGCAATGCGGCATGCCTGTTCTGGGGTAACCAACTACTTACCAGCTGGATTTGTGACCTGATTCACAGGAGAAATTTCTTGCCTGGTATTTTAAGCCTGGTCAAACCCCATGAGTATGGAGGTTATAGACCATAGGGTAGAAACTATTTTTATTTGGCAAAATTGAATGCTTGTCAAACTAAATACTTATGGTCAGAAAAGCTTGTTTTGGCAGTGGGCATTAGTCAATGCAGAGACTCATAACAGGTACATGTGTTGAGAATAAGTGACTATGAGTGCTGTATCCTAACTAGGTCTTTACTACACACATGTCCAGCCCACCAAATCTCAAGAAATACCATGGAAGAAGAGGCTGAACAAAAGTTTGAGCCAGAGGATAGAGAGGAATGCTGTGAAAGGTTGCCTGCTAGACACGGCAGACAAAAGCAGGGCCAGGGAGAAGAGGGAGGTTTATGACCCAACAACATATTGTTTATAAGAAATCACTAGAAATATGATACTCATAGGTTGAAAATTAAATAGCAGAAACAAGTACATCATTTAAAAATTTTTAAATGTCTATTTTAATATTACACAAAATAGACCAACAAAAATTACCAGATACAAAAAGGGACATTTATAGTATAAAAAAGACATAAGACATAACAACCTTAAATGTGTATGTACCACAAAAAGTTAGAAAATATAGAAGATGAAGCCTAAAAAAAATGAAAGGACACACTTTTGATAAATCTAAGATTATAATTAGAGGTAGTAGCACCCTCTTCATAACAATTTATAAAACAACTATGGTGTAGGAATTCCTTCTGTTTGTGTGTTGCTTTCATTGGATAATAAATAAAGAAAGTGCCTTGGCCTAGTTGATAGGACAGAACTTAGGTAGGCAGAGTAGGCAGAACAGAATGCTGGGAAGAAGCGCAAAGTGACAGACATCATGGATCTCCTGCCTGAGATGGATGCTGGTTAGAATCTTGCCAGTAAGCCACAGTCATGTGGCTATACACAGATTAATAGAAATGGGTTAAATTAAGATGTAAAAATTAGTCAATAAGAAGTTAGAACTAATGGGCCAGGCAGTGTTTAAATGAATAGTTTCTGTGTGATTATTTCAGGTGTAAGCTAGCCAGGCAGCCGGAAAGGAACAAAGGACCCCACCCCCCGCTTTCTTTGTAACACAACTCAAAATATCTGCCAATAATATTGGCATTGCCATGATGTCATCAGCCCACAGGTATAATGTTTTTTATAAAGCATTCTAACCAATAAGAGTAGAATACTCGGTCTTCTCATGCACTTATACAATGTGTGCCAAGAAACATGGCATACCCAGGGTGCATTGGTCTACCTTCCATTACTGTAGAAATGTATTTGAGGTTGGTATTTTCTATGTCTGATGAATCTGGAAGTACAAAGTCCAGATAACATGAGACAGTAAGAATACCTTTGCCGTGTGACATCATGGTGGATGACATCATGGCAGGTTTAGTCACATGGTAGGACAAGAAGCTAGAGAGTGACTGGGGGATCAAACCATTCTTTTATAACAACTTGCTCTCACAAGAATAACTTAGAGTCTCAAGAGAGGCACAATAATTCCTTGTAGCATTGATTCTAACTGGTCTTAATAGTAAAAACGTGAAGTCAGATACAGGGGCAAATGCTGAAAGATCAGAGAGACAAAGGAGCAAGCCATAGACACTTCTTACCTTACCAAGTCCTTGCCTGAAAAGGAGTGTTCTCCTCTCTCCTCCCACCTTATATTCCTCTCTGCCCAGCCATATCACTTCTTGTTTCCTCCTCCCTAGTGCTGGGATTAAAGTCTTGTGTCTCCTGAGTACTGGGATCAAAGGCATAAGATTCCAAGTGCTGGGATTAAAGGTATATGCCACCACTGCCTATCCTCTGTGCTTAACTAGTGCCTAGCTCCTCACTCTGAACCTCAGGCAAGCTTTATTTCATAGAGCCCAAACAAAATATCACCACAGTTCCTTCTAAGAGTAGTACCCTCAGTGACAAAAAGAGACAATTACTTCCCATCAGAACCCACCTCTTAAAGATTGTATCACCTTTTTACATGACAATATTGTGCACCAAACTTCTGAAATGTGAACCTTCGGGGAACAAGTCACCTTCAACCACAATTTGAGCCACAAAATCAAACTCAAACTCAAAGGTAAACGGATTAAAATCATATGAAGAATCCTTTACAAAACAGCATAAAATGAATAAGAAAAACAAAAAGTCAAACTCTCAATTTTTTTTAAAGACAGGATCTTATGTAACTCTGGTTTGCCTGAAACTTTCTATATAGACCAGGCTGGCCACCAACTTGCAATCAGCAGCTTGCTTCTTCCAAAGTATTGGGGTCACATGCGTGAGCTATCATATCCAGTCAAACTCTTTAAATCTAAGCAACAAACTTCTGAATTATTCACTTATCAAAGGAAGTTTCAAGGAAATAAATAATGTATTAAGCTAAATGGGGACTTGAACACAATGTCTAAAATGTATGTGTCTTAAAACAGTGCTGGGGGGAACTACATGACACCAAGCAATGACATTAGAGAACAAGAGTTGTGTGAAGCCTCTAATCTAGAAAAGAAAAAGAGAAAAAATAAAGTCAAAACATTCAGAAGTAAGAAAATAGTACATATAAAAGCAATACTATAAGAAAATGAGAGCAGAGAAAAATGATTAAAATCAATGAAACAAAATAAATGGCTCTTTAAAAGATCAGTAAGATGAACAAAACCTCTATGGAGGTTGACAAAACAGGGAGAAGACACACTTTACCAATATCAGGCATGAAACAAGAATATCACCACTGAGTCTCCAGAGGATGATAAGAGAATACTATAAAGAAGTCCACATAAATCAAAACTACAAACTAAGGAAACTCACCCAATATGAAGAAGAAAATTTGAATAGTTCTTATAGAAATTTAATTCATAGTCAGCAACCCATGAGCCAAGATAATAAAGGACAATGCCTTGGCCATTTATACTGAACAAATCCTAGTGCATCTACCTCTATGTGATGACATCAAATAGAACACTGGAGAAAATGAAAAAGATGTTTGAAGCCAAGCTTCAGTCTTCCAAGGTCTCTGGGAAGCTGGGGTGACTAACTGCACTAAGTTAGAGGAATACTGGATGATTCCTTGGCTCTTCTTTTTGCTTTGTTCCCCAAGGCATACAGTGCATCTTTACCTTCCATTGTTAACAAATTGAGAAATAGTATAGTCATTAATTGCATTGACAACTGTGAGGAAATTTGATACCTTGGGTGCCTGAAATGGTCCCATGGAGGAAAAACACCAACAGTTCATCAAGTCCCTAAAGGCTGAGTCTACCAGACACACCCTCATCATGGCTTCCCTACGCACGGAACAAGAACCAGATTTGGGTTAATGGATTTTGAACTTAGTCGATGTTTTTCTGCAGAGATAATCACTACAAACATTCTCTGGGAAAGTCATTTTCCACTTTATTTCCTGCGCCTTGCTCAGCCAAAAACAAATCTCACCAGAGAACCCTCTGTGGTGGCATCTGCGAGCAATCTGCTGCTAACTCCCTTTTGCTATCAGCAGCCCAGTCAGGATTCATCTGCTCCCCACAGAGTCACAGGGGAATTCTGCAGTAGCTGACATCACAGGCACATTCCTTCCTACCTCAACTGTAAACTCAACCTTTCTAAGCAAGCAACTTGCCAAGCTCTCTGCTTTCTTCCAGCAGGATCTGAGCTTGAGTCCCAGCTCTGATGAGCAGAGCAGTCATGGGCAAGTTTCTTCAACATAACTGAGCATTGGTTTCCTTACATAGCAGTTGAACATAAGAATGCCTCAGAGTATGGAAACTTCAAAGACAGAACATGGTCAAAACACCAAACAGCAGTAGGCACTCAGAAAATGTCTTCAGGAAAATTAACCAAGACTCTATTGAGCGAGTGCTCAATTACACATAATGAGCCTTTTCGAATATGCTCACAAATTTCTATGTTAGGAGCTCGGGTAGACATTATAAAAATGGCTTACTTCTCTTCTGTGATGATGGAGCCTGGGCTGGAGGAACTCAAATGTGCAGGTGGTTGTAGGGACACTGATAGGTCTTGAGTCCATGTCCTCACGTGTCTTTCTACACATTTTGTCATGGTTCCTCAGCTTCTTCATAGCCTGTTTTCCATGGCCAGAGTTCTGAAAGCATGCCTCTTCTTCACCAGAGTGAATGTTTCCACAAGGCCTGGCTGTAAACTGCCAGGCTTCTTTTGATTTGGCCTCAGAATCCCAGGAACCTCTCTTGGTCATGCATGTTACTAGGACCAGCATAATTTAAATAAGACATTTATTATTTAGCAAAGCACTAAGAATATGTGTCCATTCCCTCATCTTTCCATTTTTTTTCCTTCCGGCATCAGTACGTATTTTGGTGCTCTTAGGTTTCTTCGAATTTTTTTCTGGTTATCTCTATCTTTTGTTCTTTCTTCTAAATTCTTAAGTTAGTTGCAAATTTTTCATGGTACATTACATAACTCTGAGGTTTATGTTATATTGTGTTATGATGTTAATTTATGCTGTGTTAAGATATGTTATGCTATGCTATGCTATGTTATGTTTGTGTTATGCTATGTTATGATGTTATGTTGTGTTATGTTGTTATGTTTTTGTGTTATTTTGTGTTTTCCTTAGTTCAGTTCAGTCTGGTTTGAGACAGAATCTCAATCTATGACTCACACTGACCTGGAACTCATGGTGTAGCCCAGGTTTAACTGAAACATATCCATCCCGTCTCAGCCACCCAAGTGTAGGATTACAGGCATGAACCACCACACATGATTCTGGCTCCTCCTTCTACCATGGATACATGAAAGGCCTAATCATTAGGCAACAACTAAGAATTAAAAAAAATAGCACAGGAGAAATGCTGACTGGGCAGATACATATTACTCATTGGGAAAGCAAGGACCTTAGATAAAAGAGTACAGGCAACAAAGAGCTTACATCTCCCAGCACAGATCCAAACAGTCAGCTAGCAGCAAAGCTTGCTTAAGGGCACTGATAACCTAATCCCCTTGCTTTCCTAGTTTCTGCTGTCTATTCGATTCCCTCATTCCTGAGCACTTGAAAATCATGGCAAAAGCTGGATTCCTTCATGAAAAGATTCAAATTTCTCTTCAGTAAACTTTGCCTGGATTTACTATGCTCCTTCCACACCCCTCCTCTGCCCCAATCATGAATTAGCTAAATTATAATTACTGAGTTCCAACTATACCATAAGCTCTGTTTAGGCAGTGAGGATCTTTGCCCTTGTGAAATACTAATTATAATAAAATGATACCAGTCAGCATAATAATGGGATTCTTAGAAAAGTAATGGAAGGCCACCAAAAATAACTAATAATGTGGGTTTGCGTTTGAAAGATTTTCAAAATATAAGAAAACTGAAGGACTGGGAGATGCATCGGCCAGTAAAAACACTTGTTTTATAAGCATGAGGCCTGGAGTTCTGACCTCCAGAACCCATCAGTCTGTTGCACTGACCATCCTATAATTCTAGTGCTCAAGACACAAGGAAAGAGGTTCCCCAGAGCAAGCTCCTCTACTAGCTGAAAATGCTAAGCTCTGAGTTCAGCTAAAACGCCTTGCTTCATTATAAACAGTGAAACACAATTGAGGAATAAACTCAACATTATCCTTTTGCCTAGCCACATACATTTGCATCTACACACATGTATACATACATACATTACACACACACACACACACACACACACACACACATTGAAAAGAACTCTGCATTCTCATTGCTTCCTAAGTGTCCCTAAGCTCATGCTCCGTGTTTAAAACAAGAAAAGGAAAGGACTGGGCAGGAGAGGGAAACAGGGATGAAGAAAGAGCGAAGCAAAAGAGGGAAAGGGAGATAAGAGAAAAATTAAAGGCCACTATATAGAGAGCCCGTAAAGTACATGTAGTTGTCTCCTGCTCTGCCCTGGTAGACTCATGAAAATACTATAATAGTCTTCTGTTCTACTTTAAAGTTTTATGTGAAACCTTTAATCTGTTTTAAACAGTGCTGTTGTGAAATACAATATATGAATCCACTTAAATTCATAGTTATACAGCTGTTCCACTAGCATGAAATAAATAACCCAATTCTTCACTTACTGGTTTATTCAATAACTATTTCAGCACTACTGTGTGCCAGACATAGATTTAGATGCTAGAAATACGGCAAAAATACAAAATAGAAAAGATTGCTTATCATTCGGTTTATCCTATATTGTACTCCAAATCTCTGAATTCATTCAAATATATTTCTACTAGTTTTATTTCCTTATTTAAAATTATATGCTAATTTGTGTGATGGTTTTATGCCATGATAACAATTGGAAACTTTTAATTATCGGGTTTACTATCTGATAAAGAAAATTTATTATTAGTGGAGTTTTTTTCACAGTTTTCTTCATTGTCCATACTTGTATATTTTTCTGCATGTGGCCTAGAATTAACTCTTTCATTGTGTTTTGTTTGGGGGTTTTAGGGAATGGTCCAGGACTCCATACAGGCTATGCAATTGTCCTACCAGTACGGTATACCCAAGCCATCAGTCAGCAAGTAAGTTTGCAACAACAGAAATAGAGTTTGTCATACAACATTATTTAATGACAACATTAAAGGCATAGTTTTCCAAAAGAAATGTGTGTATATGTGTGTGTCATTGCACATGTGTATTGTGTGTATGCGTATGTGTGTGTATGTGTGTGGGGGGGGAGGTTATCAAGGTTATCTTCCTACTCAAGACTTAAGTCCAAACAGGTCTTTCAAATTTGAGCATCCTCATTTGTATTACTATGCAACTGCTTTTAACTTCATTTATACAGACCTTTCAAATTCTACCTGTGTTTTCTGTCCCTTATCTTCTCTACTACTATGGTAAATGGAATGATTTCTTGTGTTCATCCAGCTAACTGGACATTATGTGTGTGTGAAAAATATTGATTTCTCAATACTAGTTTGTTATTGATTAAAATCTACCAGTTTGTATTATTTTCTATGGATATTCTTGTGCTTACCATGTAATCAGGCAATCTACAAATAATGATAACTTACAAAGATCACCTGTAAAACAGCTCAAATATTCTAATTTCTTTACTCGCAGCCATTCAATCTGGTTTTCATCTTACAGCTACAGCGAGTTTAATAAACCACTAATACAATTTTGCCTCACATCCTTTTTCCTCCACATTCAGTGCTTCTCATTTTCCTGAAGATAAAAATCAAACCCTTAGCAACATGAACCTATACCTATCATCTCTTATCTTACTCTGTAAGTTCATCCCATCCGAAATATTCTCAGTTCCATTTCTCCAGTATCTGATGGAGTCAGGCTCTCTTCCAACAGAAGGACTGTGCCTGTAACTTTAGCGCTATCTCACCAATACATTCACATTTCTTCTTTATCTAGTTGCAACATTCTTTTATTTGAATTTCAATCACAATTTCTTCAGCTTCTACTTCCTTTGTTTTTGAAATTCTGATGCAGGTGTCTAGTACTGACCCTAAGTCTGCCTTCTGGAGCTATATTGTATGACTAATAATCTTAACTTCATGACACAGAGACCATATTTAATTTTTCTTAATATTTTCCAGACCTTGCATTGTGGCTGTCTGACATACAGGAGGCCAACAGGCGTTTCTATGCCTATGCTTGCCGTACACATGAACATTGTGAATGTTTAGAAGGAAGAATCAACATCTTACTTGTTATCTTTCACCATACTGGCTAAGGCAATCTAATATTAAAGTACTATTTGATATAAACCTCACAGTTTATATTAATTCTTGAGATTAGTTATTTTCATAGATATTGCTAAGGAAGTGTAGTTTTGTAGATGTAAGAAATAAAAGTGGGTGAGTAAAAAGATAAAATGTTCACACACACACAAGAATATATATGTGTGTATTTGTGTATTGGAAAATGCCAAGGAAGAGCCCAAAGGTGGCCTGTGTAATAGCCTTCCCATGTCAATGTTCAATATATGGCTTTTCATTCAATTTATCTTCACCACTCAGGCTTCATTCTTGTCTTTGTATGTCTTCAGTATTTGGAAAACACTTATTTACCAAAGAAATATAAATATCATGTTCATGCTAGGCTCTGGGGACCCAGAGTTGAACAAATGAAAACTTGCGGTTCTCAACTGTGTTGCTAGGAGATATTTCAGAGGGTAAGAGCAGCTGTTGCCCATGCCTGGGTACCTGAGTTTCAATTCCCAGGCTGCCCATAGAAAGCTATGCATAACCATATATGCCTGAAACCTCAGCAATGTTTGGCAGAGACAGGTGGCTTCCACAAGCTCAGCAGACAGCTAGCCTACTTGAAAGAGCAAGTTCCCAGTTCTGTAAGAGCCCTCTCTTCAGTCAATAAGGTAAAAAAACAATAAAGGAACACAGTGAACACTCTCCTCTGGCCTCCACTTGTACAAACATGAGAAACTAGCATATACTACATGTATACAACACAACACACACACAATTCTCAGCTTAGCATAGGAAAACAACTTTGAGTCATTCATGATGTGTTGGCTCCAAACAACACCAGCTACTCTTCCCTACTGACTCTCTACATGAAGATATGTTTTTATATACCTCTCCTTACAGAGGTACCAGTCCCCATAATAATCACCAGACATTGGTGAAGGATGATCCTATTCTTCAAGTATGTTGGGATAGGAATAAAAGACTGAGTACCATTGAGTTCTATTCATTCATTCATTCATTCATTCATTCATTCATTCATTCATTCATTTATGCCACAGCAATGCTTAAGCATACATGGGCAGCCTGTTT
>LOEQ01004066.1:148989-162755 GCA_001685075.1 Bramus lutescens
GCGGTCCTGACTTCCTTGCTCATGTTCTCCCTCCTTCTGCTCCTCATTTGGACCGTTTATTTAAGCTATAAAAATTAGTGGAACAAGCATATGATAAGACTGAGCATTCATCACTAATAATAAGTCTCTACGTCTTGATAAGTCTTTATGGGAGCTGATGGGTCTGAGAAAGCCTATTACAGCCACTGGTAAAGGGAAAATCAGTTTTCCTCAATAGAGAGTCACTACATATATCAACAACACTCCAGGGCAGGCCCTATGCCCAGGAATAGTTGGTCAACACAGAATGAATTCTGTGTTTTTGTTTATTTATCTGTTTCTGTTTCTTTGGGCGGGGGTTGTTTCTTTGTTTTTGTGTATGTTGTGGTTTGAAAGAAAATGGTCTCCAAAGGGAGTGGCACTATTAGGAGATGTGGCCTTGTTGAAGTAGATGTGACCTTGTTGGAGGAAGTGTGTCACTGTGGGGGTAGACTGTGAGGTCTTTTAAGTTTTACTCTGTGTGACTATCGGCCAACTTCCTGTTGCCTCTGAGTCAAGAGAAAGAACTCTCAGCTCCAGCACCACTTCTGCCTACACACTGGCATGCTCCCCACCATACTGATGAAGAACTGGACCTCTGAAACTGTGAGACACCCCCAATTAAATGTGTTCTTTTATAAGAGTTGTTGTGGTCATGGTGTCTCCTCATAGAAATAAAAAACCCTAAGACAGTGTGTGTGTGTGTGTGTGTGTGTGTGTGTGTGTGTGTGTGTAGGCTTTTTGTTTGTTCTAGCTTTTTTCCTTCCTTCTTTTTGTTTTTTTTTCTTTCTTCGTTTTTGTCTTAATGGTCTTTTGATTGTTTTGATTTTCATTTCTGTGTTTTTTAAAGGAAAGAAAGACCATAAAGTTAAGCAGGAAGAGAGGATCTGGGAGGTGTTATGGGAGGGGAGAAACATTATCAAAATAAATTGTATGAAAAATATTTTTAAATATTTTTTCAAAAAAAAGGAAAAGAAAAGAAATTAATCTCAACCCCTCCTGCTAGTTCTCAAGACAGTAAGACTGGGTTCAGTTACATTCCATCTTTGCCCATGCAGTGCTTTGATTACAGTCCAAGGTTCTTTAGAAAGTGGGCCACTAATTAAACACCTGAAAGGGTTGTAGAGTTTTGTATTGAAGAAGAAACTGCAATGCTCAGTCAAGGCTTAAGACATATAAATTTTAAATTATTCAGTGGGAAGACAAATAAATTTCCCTACAGTGAAGTTAAAAAAGACCTTACAAGCTGCTCCAGTCAATTTAAACCTTGGTAGGAAACGGAGCATTCCCCAAGCATAGATGGTGAAGCCTCCAGGAGAACCAGGCCACTCTGCCACATTTTGGAACTAATTATTAAACTAAACCTCCTCCCACTGTGAACAAGTGTAAGAAAATAAACCAATACCCTGTAGCAAGATTTTTCCACCTCATTTCAATCATGGTCATCAGACAAGCAGAAGACCTCTGCTGGGTAGATTACAAATTCTAAAAGTATGTTAATGGAAATACATTGGGAAATACTATTTAATATGTATGTCCCTTAGGGCTGGAAAATGGGCCAGTGGTTTAAAACACATGCTGCTCTTCCAGAGGACCCAAGTTCAGGTGCCTCACAAGCACCTGTAACTCCAACTCTGGTCTCCTTGGACACCTGCATCCAAGTTCACATACCCACACACAGACATACATATAATTTGATATGATAAATCTAGGGTTTTGCAGCCAGCAGGACTGCAAATGGAATCATTTCTGCCAGTGAAGGAGAAGAAGCTCATGGAAGTTAAACTGCCAACCTGGATACTGATGTGGGATTTCACTCCCCAGGGTACTGTGGGAACCTTTCTGAGAGTTTACTACCAGAATTACGAGAAATACATCAACATCTGGGAAGGCAACACTGTGGGACTTAACATGGTGCTGTCAGTCTACGTGCTTCTCAGCTACTGGGTTTCTTACAAGGAACTCAAACATGAACAGTGATGCAAGTACCGCTTAAGGGGATCCGTACGGAGAGCACTGTACCCCTAAGCAAAACCAGCTGCCCAGCTCCTATCCATGACAAATTTAACTGTGGCTGAATCTTTATATTCTAACTGAGAACTAATGTCTGTTAAAAGGTGACTGGCTCAAAATAATAATAATAATAATAATAATAATAATAATAAACAATAATAGATCTTTTAAAACATATGACCTTGAGCCTGTCTTGATTACGTTTCTATTGTTGTACTAAGACACCATGGCTGAGATGAATATAATGGATAGAGAATAAACATTTTGAATAGAGAAAATGAGAAGCACAAAGGCTCAAGGATATAAAAGAGGCAGGTATCAATGGAGTGGTATTTTGTCTTTCTAAAGCACAGAACTTGAGAAGGGAATGTAGAAACATAAGGAGGACCAGATAATCATATACTCTAAGGGTCCTTGCCTAGATAAGGCAGACATAAAAAACATCAAGGGAGAAGGAGATAATTCATATTTTGGAATATTCTCTCTCATGGAAGAATAGAAAGTTGCGGTTTGAATGTGAAATGTCCTCCACAGGCTCATGTATTTGAATACTTGGTCTCCTGATGTTGGCATTGTTTCTGGAGCTTGGGAACCTTTACAGGAGAAAGCCTGGCTGGCAGAAGCTAGCTGAGTGTGGGCCTGTTTCATAGCCCAGGCTCACACTTTCAGTCTGCCCTCTGCTTTCTGAACATGAGTTCAGTGTTGCCAGCTGCCTTATGCTCCTGACACTGTGTCTTCCTTGCACAATGCAGTATGTCTCTTCTTAAACTGCAAGCCAAAATAAGCCCTTCTTCCTTTGAGTCTTTTTTTTCCTGGTATCTTATCACGTTTATGAGAAAATAACAATTGCAAGATGGCAGTATGATTCTGGAGAGATGCAGAATATTTGGCAAGCCAGTGTTTGTCCAGTCTGGAGTCAGTGAAGCTTGGACCCACAAGGGTGTTCCATTGTTGTCAAACTCCATCTCTGCAAAAGATAAGTTCAAGTCCTATTCTGCAATATGTATACTGTTGGCCTCACTTAGAGACAAGATCTTTACAGATATAATCAAGTTGAAAACCATCATAATAAGATACAGCTGCAATGGTCTCTGAGCCAATGTCTTGGAAGAAGAGGGAAAGAAGGATATAGGAACACACAGAGACAACCATGTGACAAGTGTAGCGAGGAACATAAGGTGACACCTTGAAGGCAGGCTGAAGACTACCCAGGAGTGCCAGCACCCCAAGAAACTATGGCAGTGAAACCTTCAGAGCAAGCAAGGCCCCAGAGCCATACTAGCTGCAGATGCCGACCTCCAGAAGTGACAAAATGTGGTTTTAAGCCACAAGTTACTGGTATTCTGTTACAGCAGTCCCAGAAAATTAGTCGCTAGGGACACAGGAAATGAGTGGGCAGAGATGAAGAATGTTCCATAACTGATAATTAGGAACCTTAAGACTTAGAAGGGAGAGAAACTAGGTTTGGAGAAAGGATGGAGAAAAGATGGTCCCCAAATTTTGAATCTTCTCCAGTGTTTGAAGAAATGGCTGTGGGTATTGAAGAGCTGTAGTCTGGGAAGAAAGTGCTTGCCTGGTCTGAAGGCAGAAAGAAGTAGGCTGTAGGGCTCTGCAGCACTCTAGAGAGGCAGTCCTTGCAAGAAAACTACGGCTTGAGAGCCTGGCTGCCTGACTTTAGAGAAAGAGATACTCTTCAGTATCATTTGCTGTGTGATTCAGCAACCAGGTGTTCCCCTTGGCTGTCCTTCAATCTGAGGGCTGATGGGCTTCAATTAAACCATGAAAATGTCATTTGATTCACTTCATGGCCTTATTAATTTGTGTCACGTGACCTGTGCCAATTCTATTCACCTATTATAATCCATAATTCTCCTTCAGTAGGCTGTGCATGGGGCATCCCTGCATCAGTTTCACAGGGATCACCCTAGTACCAGGTCTCAACAGCCCATTAGCCTTCTGAATGAATTCTCTACCTGAGGCCCTCATTCACCTCCTACTTTTCAAATCCATTTCCATGTGAAATCAACTGGAAGAATTCAAACCTCTCTCCCCAAGACCTGGAAGAGATCTCTGGCTACTACCTTAGCCTCACCTTTTGTTGCATTTTTCCCCTTGCATCCCTAAGCCTGTTATCCTGCTAATCAAAGTTCTCCAAATTTCATTCTGCTGCTCCTCTTTGCTTACCTAGACTGACTGGTTCATTTTTGTTAAATATCATTCCTTATGGAGTCTACACAAAGTCCTAACCCTGTGCAAGCATCTGGACCTATTCCCACAGTGCGCGTTCCTAGCACATGTCTCTACAGGGCTGTGTTATGACTCTGCCCCTCTAAATAGATTATATTTAAATGAGAGCAATTTCACTGCATAGCATCTCTAGCCTCGGCACTAGCAAGGTGACACATGATAGGCCCTCAAGCTGTGACAAATGTATACAAAGCTATTCAAATTTTGCTGGAAAGCTGCCTTCAAAGAGAGCAGCATCCCACATAAGCACCCTGGGATTTTTCTATCACAGTCATGTGATTTATGAGGTGTATGATTTATCAGGCTCCGTGTACCAGGTGTCACCTCTGTATTCAGCTTCGCTGATCAAGAAAATGAATTTGATCCTGGATCTCTGTCCTCCAGACAGCAGCTTGCCGGCAGAAGTCGTTAATGCAGTAAATTAGCTTCCCAGCCGTAAATAACACATACTGCCCTGTTTGCTGTCTTTTAGTTCAGCTGAGCATCAACTTGTGCTATGATATTTGCATGAATATCTTTATTTCATCAGTACCATTGTCCATCTGTTTGGCTTGGGATTGGGTCACCAAGCTGTGGCCAGAAATGGAGGCATGAGCCAGACCAAATGGTAACTTCCCACCCAGGGTGAAGGGCAGCCCATTTCCTTCTCTCCTGCTTACACTAAATGCTGCCTGGCAGGCAGTGGGCATGGGATTAGAGATGCCACCCTTAAGTAGAAGGCTAGAAATGAGAAGCCATTTGTCTTCTTAAAGACAGAGTTTCTGCCACAAAAGCTGACTGGAGAAAGGATGGTGATCTCCCTAGCTAAATCTCCAGTTGGCAATGCCAAATCTCACACATTAACCCTGCATTTTAAAACTTGCTAACATGAGCCCACTGTGAGCCAGCAATGGCTCACAAAGAATTGAAAATGCCTTAGTCTCTGAATTTGAATTCTTCTAGTCTACAAAGCCAAGTGTATGTGGTTTTTTAAATATATATTTGGATGTTTTGGGGTTTTTTTGGAGTTTGTTTGTTTTTGGCAAATCAATACAAACGAGAGTATATGAGAAGAGATAAACTCAATTGAGAAAACACTTCTATCATATGACTTGATAAGCAAGCCTGTGGGACATTTTCTTGATTAATGATTGATGTGGAAGGATCTAGCCCATTATTAGTGGTTCCATCCCTGGGCAGACAGTCCTGAGTTGTTTAAGAAAGTAGTCTGAGCAAGTGAACTCCTGCTTTGAGTTCTTGCCCTGACTTCCATTCTTGGTGGACTATGAACTGTAAGGTGAAATAAGTGCTTCACCCCAAGCAGAACTTGGTCATTGTTTTTATCACAGCGATAGGAAGCAAACCAGGATGCCAACCAGCCTCTTACATTCTGATTGTAATATTGTCCAAGAATAAAACATTAAGACTGAAGCCATAGCCTTTGAGCTTAAGACCGGTATTTCATAAGTCTCTGAAGACCAGATCTGGAGAAAGAACTATCTAAACATGAAAAAGAGTTCTCAAATGGACTCCAAGACAGAAATGAGTTTTCTATACTTGAGGAAAAACAAGAGGTGGGGCAGGGAGAAAATGGTGGTATTTGGGGTGTTCTAAGAACTAAGAGCAGTTATAGGATAATCTTATATATATATATATGAGCAAAAAACTTTAAGGAAATATCCTGACATCTTATGATTGTCTAAAAATACACAGACAAAAGACTATCTGGTCAACCCCTGGCTGCTCAGGAGCCAAGCTTGGAGAAAGGTATCTAGTTAGTCTGTTTTGTCAGTGAGAAGTAAGAATGCCTGGGCAGGGTTGTTGTGGGGAATACAGTGAGAAGAGGCTGAGTCAAGGAAGTAGATAGGATACTTTAGTGAGGGATAATTAGTTTTTTGTAAGGTAAAAAACAAAGACAATTCCAAGGCCTGTGACTTGAGCAACTTGGTGGATGGCAATGCTGTTTATGAAGGAAAAGGCTTGGGAGTGTTAGGTTGACTTATAAAGCAAAATCAATAAGTGTGCCATGGATGTGCTGTGTTTAAGATGCCTATCTGGCATTCTACAGGACATCAGGGGTGCAATCAGAGCTTGAGGAAGAAGATGAGGAAGAGGCATGGTGATGCGAACTCTGAAGCAAGAAGGCAGGGTGGCCCAGAAACATATCAGAGTTGAGAAGGAGATGCATAATGCTGATCATCTGCCAAGGCAGGTATCAGACTTTACTATTTTTAATCTTTTTTAGATTTGTTTATCATTTTATATGAATGGGTGTTTTCTCTGCACATGTGTATGTGTACCACCTTTGTACTTGGTGCCTGGAACTAGAGTTGTGAACTGCCATGGGACTCAAACCTGGGTACTAATGCAGGGCAACAAGTGTTCTTAAAGGCTGAATTTCCTCTCTATTCCTGGGCATTAGTCATTAAATCTCATGTGCATTATCTCATTTCTTCCCACACTGCCAGGGCAATGTAACTTTCTGAATGATGAAAGTCTTAAGAGTAAGAACATTCTATAAGTGAAACAATACCATGATCTTTATAAAGTGGGGAAAGAGAAGTAGCAAAATAAATGCAAACAATTATCAAGCAATAGACTTATAATGATTATTCCTTAGTCACTGTTGAGGGTACAGTGTATTTCATAAAATGATAAGTCCCTTTTCTAGTATCTGGCACCCAAACTTATTTGGAATGAGAAGCCTTTAGCAAGGTTATGAAGTGAAGATGAGGCATTGCTGGTAGTGAATGGGTCCTGATCCTGTAACTGTTGTCCTTAAAAAGAAGAGAGAAGTTTGTATAAGAGACAGATTACAAGGAATGCCATGAGACAGGGTGTTGCCATCAGATGAGAAATGTTGAGAATTGCTAGGAAACAGCAAAAATTCGTAGCACCATAGAACAGATTATCTCACCAAGCTCCAAGAAGGATGCAGTTCAGACAAGACACCTGTCTTCTGGAAGTCAGAGAAAATAGCTTTGTGGTATTTTCTTATGCAGGCTGTACGGAGCCAAGGCAAGTTCTGCTTTACAAGTGAGAAAGTAAAACATGTAAGGTGGTCCCAGGACTCTCCAAAGATCATTTGGGAGAATGTAGTTATCCTGGAACCCACATCAGAGCAACAGCCTTCTTTCCATTCAGCCTGTCAACTATCAAGCGCTCTGTGAGCATCTCAGCTTACAAATGACCTAGTCAGTGCCTGACAGGGACCCATAATGTGTGGATGAAACAGACAGGAAATTGAGTAAAGTAAATGTCAAGTTAACATTAAGGTTAGAGTAAGAGGATTGTGAAGAAAAGAGACACAGCCTTTCTCACTTGGGCAGAGGCCATTTAGAAGGTATATTTAGCCATAACTGATGTGAACATGCCTGAGGAATGGCAGAAACCAGGGGTAGCCCCAAGTATGCTGTCTAAGAAGGGATGGGTCAGAGCAGTGCTAGGTGTACAGTTGCCTGAGACTACACAAAGCCACGCTTCATGAGATGACATGCACCCTCTCATGGAGTCCTCATGCCAGCATTCCAAAGACAGTGTCACTCAAAGGGAATTTACCAAACAGAAAAGCAAATCTTGAGGGGCCAAATCCTGAGATGCAGCACATGTCTGGTGCCTCTACACAGGATCCATGGGTAGCTCTTAGTCCTATGACCACTATTGTAACCTTTGTGCTTTGCTGGTTCTCAGCTCAGTTACTAGCTATTAACCTTGGGAAGGCACTTGCTATCCTTTCCCCCTGATGCTTGGTCTCCCCTGTCTGTAATATAAGAATACAGATGGACTTTCAGTCTGCAGGTTACCTCTCCTGGCTACCAATCTCAGGTGGCTTTGGAGATATAAGCAAGGTCACAGAGGCATCAGCTAAGAAAATATCTTATCAGAATTCTCTTCGGTTCCTTCGAGGCACTGACAGCAAGGAGAAGAACAGAGAACTTGCCTTTGATGTTACAACACCTCCAGGTGAATGGGAGGCTGGTGAGGCCAATTATGGGGTGGGGAAGGGGAGAATCATAGCCTGGGAGTTGGTCAGAAATCCAAAAATGAAGACAGAAAAATTGATGGATAAGTGCTCTTAGAAAAAAAAAAAAGAACAGATGGGGCAAAATACATTCACAGGACTCAGCAATTTTATCTCCATTTGAGGCTAGGCAACTTGGGTCTGCTTAACAAGTCACCTGACTGCCTTGAGAGATCACTGGTTCCACTGGAAAGTGGAGTCAAGAATGGGTATGCAGATCTGACCTTTGCCAGGGCCAGTTGTAAAGAAGCAAGAGACAGCTGGCTGAACTGGAGAGAAGTAAGACAATGAACGCAGATGACTCTGCAGAAGCACAAGGGATTCATGTGCAGGGTAGGTTATTCTGTACACGCTTGACATAGGAGTAATAACATACATTGCCTAGTTGCTTATCATATCACTGGAATTTTCTCTTTTCAGTGCACATGTGTGTTCTTATGTGTTCATATGGATGTGTATGTATACATGTGGAGGCCAGAGAGCAACTTTGTGTGGCATTCCTCAGGAAGGCCACCCAAGCCTTGAGACAGTATCTGTCACTAGAGTGAAACTCAGGTAATAGACTAGGTTAGTTATTTCACCAGAACCAGGCATTCTCCTACTTCTACCTTCCCAGTGTACTCCACGTTACCTAGTATATGTTTGTGGCTTCAAAGAATCAAGCTCAGAGAGTTTCAATGACTAAACAGTCCCTCAGCCCATGCCTTGCATTTTCTATTCCATTCCAATCCTATCCACTAGGAAATTCATACATTTGAACGTAAAGTATCTTCCTTGCAAATGTATACTCTTGACTGCCATCCTACACAACAAACCAGGCCCCAAGAGGAAACAAAGCAAGAGACAGGACATAGAATGAGAGGCTGGATGTGGGACCAACGAAGAAATGAGTAGGCTGGGATCTAGCAAATCTGCAGAAATCCCCCAGGATTTGCCACTGTGTTTTGTTTCAGAAGACTCATGAGACCAGCCCCATTGGTCTCATGCAACCATGCATGAGAGTGACAGGCAACCAACCATCTGTGCCCAGTTAGTTAAATCCTACAGAGGAATGAGTTCTTTTCTGGTTTATCTCGAGTCTAATGGGAGGGGTTCTCAAGAAGGAATTAGATCCCTGGTGTAGATCAAGGAAGCCAGCAGTCTGTTCCTGATGGAGAGTGTTTGGGCCTAGAATGATTGAAGTTCCACGGTGCTTTGATCAAATAAAGACCAAAAAGTGAAAGGAATCCAGTTACAAGGAAGTCAGTGGAGAATGGGAGAATCCCAGGAGACTTGAAGAAAGCAAAGAAATATAAGGACCATTTTACTGAGGATGGTATGAGCTGGAGCAGAACACAATACAGTGAAATTTCTCCTCAAACTTCCTCCTGCACACGAGCCATGCAGGTGCAGCGACTTCCACTCATGGAAGACTATTTCAATGAATCTGGTATTTGATCTTTCTCTGGTCTCATGAGACCTCAGTCCCAGTCACCTCCATTGCAGCCACTTGGGTAAATACCCTGTAGCAAAAAGGTCTCCAGGGAAGCTATGCCTAGATACCTCACACAAACAGATCACCAAAATGGTTCCTAGTGAAGTCGGTCACATAGGGCACTTGGAGCTGTTCAATGCCAGCCCTGACCCTTCTTCTTGTTCACACTGCTTTGTCTCACGGGACATACCATTCAATGACATGGGTCCAAAGGTTTAACCTCATTTTCCCTAAGTCACTAATGACCGTACAGAGCCACATCACCTCTGTAGGGACTTTGCTTGCCCTGGAACAAAGCAAAGTCGTGCAAAACTTTGTCTCCACATTGCAACTTCCTGTAAACAGGTCCCACTTTCAGTGTGACTCTAACAATCAGGGAAATAAATTAGATCCTAGAATCTTCTCTGGATAATAGCTCATTGCAGGAAGTCATTAATGCAATAAATCAAACCCACAACTGTTGACACCGTGAAAGCGTGTTGTTTACCTTCCTTTGATTCAGCTGAGTATCAATTAGTTCAGTGATATTTACATAAATATCTCGATTTGGAAGGTAAAATTGTCCATCTGCTTCTGGAAGATTTAATTAGGTCTGTGTTGCTAAGGAAAAAGAGATTAATCCTTTTCTACATTAACCTTTTCAATTAATATATGTTTTGCAATGCATTGTGTAACATGCCTTATTATGTAAATTGGACAAACTGGAACATTTCAGCCTGGGGAAATGATGTCTTTCAAATTGAAAGTATATCTCTGTTTGCAAATCTAGACCAAGAATGAACACTTAAAGGTTTTCATGCTTGCTCTCTTCTTGATGGTGTGTGTGTATGGGAGGGGGGAGGTGTTCTCTGCTTCTCAAAGGCCTGTTCTGTGCATATCCTTTAGCCCATACAGAATGTCCAGGCCTCCACTCCCCATTCACTCCCTCTTGCTGGGATTCTGGACATCTCTTAGTGTCTCCATCCTCAAGGTGTGCAGCCTTCTTTGGATTTCTGAGTGAGTTCCAGTTAGATCTACATCTCTTGACATGCACATACATACATCGCTTGAAATTCCTTTCATTTATGCCTAACCTACAGAACCTTTCTGTGACAATGAAGACCATGCATTTCTCATTGCTATTTGTTTTGCTGTTGCTAACAGTGTCTGGCCCATGGAAAATATTACATGCATGTTGAATGAATGAATGAATGAATAAGATAAAATAGACACCTTAGGTAATAATTTCATTGCAGTCTCGTGGCTCATTCACTCTACCCACAGAAGCAAAAGCCTCATGAAAGCTTCAGGATACACAAAAGTGCCTCCTTTTCCTCTTGTCTACACTTGACCTAACTAGGGACTATTACTCCCAGACTTTTTGAGCTTCACAGCCTTTAACATCAGTAAACTCCCTGAAGACTCTCGCAGTATTTAACTAAACCTTTCCAAGGTACCACTGTTCAAGGAAAATGTCCTTTCTACTTCACTCCCTGAAATAAGATCTCCATATCCTTTCTCCTCTCCAGCCATGTGTTTCTCACTGCCTAAAATTTTTTCTAAGGGCCAAATGTGTTCATAGACCCTCCCAAAAATATTTATCTAGCCCAGGCAAAAAGAATGGCAGCAATGACAATCACCAGCCAGAAGTCTCTAACGTTCATGGCAATGCCAGAGGCTCATATCTTTCTGCTTTCAGAAAACAAACCAAAGATCAAAGTGGCAATCAACTTCATGCCACATTGCAGGTATAAAGGACCTGATTGGTTCCTGCCCCGCCTCCAAAGCCCTCTTGCTTTGCTGTCAGACCACAGAGCCGATGGGGTCTGTGCTGCAGTGAAGCACCAATGCTGAGTCAAGGCTTTGGTCTCCAGTTACAGATCTCTCCAACAAACTGACCAGACTCAAAGAGATCAGAAGAGTAATCCTAAAAAGATGTAGCCTTCTTCTTGTTATTGCCAAAGAAAATGAGCCTTCTGGAAACTGGTTGATGAAATCTGAATTTATGCCTCGGAGACTGACCAGCATTTTACAAAAAAACAAATAGTAAATCCTTTGGGATTTGTAGCTCCATTCTGTCTCTGTTACAATTTCTTTCTCAATTCAGTGTTTATATAGAGAAAATAGCCATAGATAATAGATAATGGATAGTTATTGCTATAGCTATGTTATAGTAAAATTCTATTTATCATGCAGCTTGCTGACCTCAGAAACAGAGGGAAAGTAGACTTCATGGTTTTTAATCATTCTTTATTAAATATATAACCCAATCCTCACAATAGTATATTTAAGTTGGTCTGAGATTACTTTCATTTGAATGAAAACATTGAGGCCTTTGAGTATAAAGAGAAAAATCTACAGCTACTCAGCTGTTAATTGTGAATGTTCCCCTAAGAACAAGTTGCTCTTTATTTTTCCAAACTAGGTTATTATTTATTTATTTGCAACAGAATTAGATTTAGTAGTAAATACTTGTAATTAAAGTAATTGAGAAGCTAAGACATGAAGATTGCAATTCCCAAACCAGTCAGGCAACACAGCAAGACTTTGTCTCACTCCCCAAATTCACAAAAGAAGAAATTTTGTCAGAATCCCTAGTCTTGCAGAAACCTTCAACTTCCTAATACTCAATAGCGTCGTTCTTTTCTGCCACAGCTCTTGTACATGTGGTGCATATCGGAAAAAGCAAATGTTATCCTAGAGTTTGACTCCTAACAAGTGTCAAGGATAGCTCCAAACAGAAAGGGCCTTTCTGCCTTGGCAATGACCTGCACAGGCCAATAATTTAATACCGAATTCTCTGAGTGAATGAGGACTCTGGTGTAAATATGGCAGCTATGTAAATATCTATAAGTGGTATAAATATAAGTAGTGTAAATATGTAGCTAAAGCGGATTATAAGGTAGAAACTATGACTTTGGGTCAGACTCACCTTTTCTGATTCCCCATCTTGCCATCCACTAAACAAATAGCCAGGGTAGCATTGGTGAAGTGCATCTCCCTCATCTAAATTAACACAGTAATGCTAGTTCTGTTCTTGTGAGTCATTGAGATGATTAACTGAAACGGTGCTTGGAAGGTGTTCTAGCTAGCCTTAACTGGTAACTTACCTAAGAAGGCAGTCTCCCTTTTGGGACTGTCCAGATCAGAATGGTCTGAGGGCATGTCTGTGGGTGTGTTGATTGTTAATTCACTTAGGATGGCCCTCCCACTGTGGGTAGCACCACTCCTTGGTCAGGTAGTCCTGGGCTGTACTGAAGGGGGAGAAAAGGTATCTAAGCCTGAGCCTGTGATCAAGCCAGCAGTCCAAATTCCTCCAAGGTTTTTGCTTCAAGTTCCTTCCTGAGTTCCCACCCAACTTCCCTCAATGATGAACTGTAAGCTAAAATAAGTCCTTTCCTCCCATGTTACTTTTAGTCAGGGTATTTTAATAACAACAAAGAAAAGAAGCTAGGACAGGAGGTACACAACACACACTGCACTTCAACAAAGGCAACATTGTTGAGGACTGTGTTGGCCGCTCATGTGAGCTCTTCTACCAGCCTTTTCTGTCCTGGAGAGAAGAGCCGTGCTTCCTCGTCAATGCTATATATCTCTGCCATACACTATAATATGTGGCTGAATATACTGCTGTGCTGGGTCTATTGTCAAGCCTACCCTCAAAATGCTTAGTTCTTAAGGAGTCTGGCACAAAATTGGAGCGACTGGAGAAGAAGAAAGGTAGATGCACATAACTATGGAGAAGAATGGGTAGAAGTAGCTCACAAAGGCAATTAGATTCACTAAGGTTCATGTACTACTTCTCTTTTTTGTTTATAATGCATTTTAGTCAGGTAGCAGCTATGCGACTTCATAGAGATAAAAACAGAACGAATGAATTTTTAAGTAAAGTAAATAAAAATCACTGATATTTAACAGAGAGAAAAGGACCTCTCTGTGCTCAAAAACTATGAGCATTCATTTAAGCATTCATAAGATCGCGTCTTTTTTTATACTTTTTTATTAAAAATTTCCACCTCCTCCCATTTCCCTCCC
>LOEQ01004066.1:176342-194058 GCA_001685075.1 Bramus lutescens
GCTTGCTGAAAAGAGTCAGCAATGCTTTGGACATATTCAGTTGGGCATATTGACCTTGAACCAACAAGTAGCTCTGGTTCAGGAGCAAATCTTTGGACTTTTCAACAGTTAATCATGTTATGTGACATTGTATTGCATGCTTCTGCTACTGTTAATGGAACTCAACCGTCATATGAGAGGGGTTTGGAATACTGCTTTTGTTAATTTTACCACCTAGTTAGTGCATGCTAGATGGTTGCAGTGCTGGTCTGGATCCTTGGCACTGTCAGTCCTGGGGATACTTGGTTTAGGGCTATGTCTGGGAGCCATGGACAGGCAATACTTTGGGGACAGGGAATATTAGAGGGCTATTCCCCACGACAGGAAAGGTATTATAAAATAAAACGGGGGGAGTTGTTGGGATCCAGCTGCCCTCACTCCCCCTGACCCACAGCAGAACTTCCTTGTGGTGTGTAATTGACAAGGATATTTGTGTTCTTTCTGGCCAGTGGGTCTCCATAGAAGGAGTAGAGGTATAAAAGGTTATTGGGCAAAATAAAGGTTGCTGTTCTTCCACATGAAAAGAAGCCTCCGTGTCTCAATCCGGGCACCCCCCGCTGGTCTTGGCTATCCAGGCTGCGCTGGCTGCAGCAATACTAGTCTGTGATTGCTTAGCCTCAAATCTGAAATCTAAAAGGCTGAACATCTGGTGAGTTTTGGTCATGTGGCTTTAAGTTAGGCAGCAAAGGCCTTGGGCAGGAAGCTTGCTGGCAGCAAAACCTGACCTGAACTGACACAGGGCTATTTATAGTCACCCCACTAAAGTACGGGGTTTTCTGCACCTCGCAGCAGATTAGTCATGTGCTTAATTACGGGGTGCTTGTCCAAACACTGCTGAGGGAGGCGGGGAGATAAGGAAGCACCTTTCTAAAACTAACCCAATGATTCCGTAGCAGTTCAGCTTTAGAGTGCAGTTTCTGGTTGTAGACTTGCCATAACTTACTATTTCAACTTCAGAGTAGCTGTGAGGACAAGGAAGAGTTGCTGGCTCGAACACAGTAGGTCTTCTTCGGAACAAGTGGCTGCCGTCACCCTCCCAGACAACTGCGGAATGCAGCCTTCTCCACCTTTCTGGTCTGATTTCTCCATGCCTACCTCAGTAGGTGTACCTACCTTACTTTGCCTGTATGTTACACATGAACACCAGATTATGATTTCTCTTTTGACGGTAACATCCCAGGTGCTGCTTTAACTAACCTGAAAGTAATAAGCTTGCACTTAAATTCATTTAAAAGGCTGAGACTGGAACAATGGTATCCAATGTCACTTTTGTCCTTTCAGGAGAAAACACAATAAAAAGCTAAGTCATTAAATGCCACATCATCTTGGACAACAAGGTTGCAGCAAAGCCCTTTCTAAAAAGAGATTCCAGTTTCATTATCAAATACTTTGTACCACACCTCTCAGCAAGTTCCCAAACATACCCCAAGTCCATCTCCCACCATGTAGGTAAGGCTCGGGTACACAGATGCAATCACCCCACTTGCAGGGATATTTATCTCTGACTTTGGGAACAACCATAAACAGTCTATTTCTACCATCTATTTAATCACAGCAATGCCCATGTGACATTCATAACAGGCTTTCCAAAGCCCTCCTTCTCATGGTGCTCCCAACGCTGTCTTAAGCTCATATAGACAAGCTGCAGATTGTCAGGGAAATACAGCAACAAGTACCCAAAATGCACCCTGCGCAGTGGGGCCAACTTTAGGAGGCATATTCTTAATGACTATGCATGCCTTAAAAATGTGCCAGTAAGCAGGCAAGAGGGCATAAGCATATGGCCCCAGCACTTAGGGGATGGAGGCAAGAGGATGAGCTTCCAACACCAGTCACAGATACACAGCAATTTGAGGCTAGCTTGGCTACCTGAGACCCTATCTCAAAATAATTTTTTAAATTATTTTTAATGTGTATGAGTGTTTTGCCTGCATGTACCTCTGTGTATCACCTGTCTGTAGTGTCTACAGAGACCAGAGAAGGTGTCTGATCCCCTAGGCTGGAGTAGAGATGGTTGTGAGTACTGGGAATGGAACCGGTGTCCTCTAGAAGAACCATTACTTTTAGCTAGTAAAACATCTCCCCAGAAACCCCCATCAAGATTTCTTAAAAATAAGAACCGAAGTCGGGCGGTGGTGACACATGCCTTTAATCCCAGCACTTGGGAGGCAGAGGAAGAACTCTGAGTTCAAGGCCAGCCTGGTCCGTAGAGCAAGTTCCTGGACTGGCTCCATAGCTACTGAGAAGCCCTGTCTCGAAAAAACAAACAAACGAAAGAAAGAAACAAAAAGTGCACTGTCCAAAAAACATTCAACAAAATTTTAAAATCTTACAAATCAAAGATGATTTTTGTTTCTTCGCATAATACCAGAGCTAATCACCACTAGAAAAGATCCTAGACGTGAAACCTATAATCTGACCAAGTTAAAGCTTCTCTAAAAACTCATGAGCCATTTCAACAAATATCACAACCAAAATCAAGTTCATATTCTTAAAGGGTACACTGCCACGATCCACAACCTCAGGAACTTGTGCATCATGACTAGAACAACATAACCAACCTTTCTGTCGTAAGCTGTGTGGCTGGTGTGGGATGTCTACACAAACCTTAGAGCAAACCTCTAGGTAACAACGTTCTGTATGATTTTAGTTTCAAATTATAAATGATAAATAAGAGATACTGTGTTTTTACTCCATTTTTCCCATTGGAGAGTCCTCAACAGTACTCTTGGTTACCAAGTAAAGGACATAAAGGAAGTCAAAATCAGAAACATGGTACAAACCTGAGATTACAGTCACTATATGGTGACTGTCACTGTATTCCAAAATTTTCAAAGCATCTCTCATTTAATTACCAAAGTAGCCTGATAAAATAACAGCTTGTAAATGTGGAAACAAAGACTGGAATCTTAATGCTACTGAGTGGCAGCGGTGACATCTGAACCCAAATCCTGTCTTTGGAAGACCACCCTGTTCCATAACAGCACCTTGCGCTCTCCCTCGAGCTCTGTGCTTCCACAGACATCGAACGGAACCTAATTTTCAAAACTTTCAACGCCTCAAGCCTATAACTGAAACCTGTCAGTATCTCTGGGATGAGCAGTTACTCGCATGTCGTCCTGGCTAGGTTGTGGTGTCCATCACTTCAGGAAAACACCCATCTCTGTGTAGATGCAAATTCTTTTCAGATACAATCACTGACATCAGGTGACTGAATAAAGCAGATTAATCTCTGTAACACGTACAGGCGGATCTCACACAATCAATCAAGGGTCTTGGAACAGGGACCACAGCTGCAGAAGGCATTCTGCCTTGATGTAGCCTGGATTTTGATGGCCCTTGAGGCTCAAGTGTCAGACACCTAGTCTCCAGCTTTGTGTTCTAAGAAGTTGGTGGGAATTTCTGTAGAGATCTTTGTGTCATGGGAGGAGGGGCCATTGCTGAAGGAGACTGTGGGATCCAGGTCCTTTCCGTTCTGTTACTTCCCTAACTAAAGGTCAATGATCTTGCTCTGCATGTACTCCTACCATGATGTTCTGCTTCCAGCCCAAAGCAGTAGGGGCAACTGAGACAAATCAATCTCTTTATAAGTCGACCTCAGGTATTGGTTACGATGAGGGAAAGCTGATTCATGTCTCCAAAATGCAACCCAGAAATTCTGAGTTTCTAGTTTTTAGACTGAAGATTACAATATATCAATTCTTACTATAAATTTCTATCTGCCTGGCATGCCCTACAAATCACAGGTACAAGCCACCAATTCCACTGGGGGGGGACTTCCCTCTCTCCCTCCTTCCTCATCTGCTCCTGTCACCCTGGAGAACCCTAATACCTGTATTATAAAACCTTAGCATCAGATGCAATAACTTGCACAGACAAGTTAATCTGCTTTTTGCAGACCTTGAGAAAACGTCTTCATCCCTGTGGTATATTTGACCATGTGTTTAACTGGGGGAAGCTATGGTTCTACTTTATCTTCACGAGAATTTGGTTTGAGATATGTCCAGTTGTGCAAAAAATAAGCACAGAGGCTGTTATTGCCCCATATTGTAGAGAGCCGCGTGGAGCCGCACCTTAAAGNCCTTGGCCTATTTAAGGGCTGGGAGAGGCTTGCCCGGAGAGAGACGCCATTGTTGAAAAGGTCGGCCAGGGAAAGCCCAAATACACCTGCTCACCTAGAAACTGCACCTGCCACACTTAAGAGTAAACTCCAGAATAACGAAGTTGGCCACTTAGCTTTATGATACTTGAACACAGATTTTGATTCTTGGGCCATGTCTTTACACTTTAAACCTGACAATAAAAATTTAAGTTCTCATCATTTATTTCTGTACTGAGAAAAGGAGCTGTGTAATAGGCTAACCCAAGGTGGGAGAGGAAGTGGAGGGGCGCCTGCATCAAGTCTGTAGAAGAAGAAAAACTATTACGGAAATAAAATGAATGATATTAGCTCACATTACAACTCAGGGAAGAGTCCAGGCAAGAGACGTGTGCTTTGATGAGTTCATTTGATGTCTAAAATTGACTTAACTATAATGACTCAGTTGCCTCGATGAAACAGATGTGCCTGTCTCCACCTTGCTTGTTTTCATAACATGTTTCTGCAAAAACAATATAAGGAAGATTTACAAGATACTCCGATGTACTGTCTAAAGCAGTGCTAGGAAAGACATGGAGTGGCGTGGCCCCTACTGAGAGCCACCGTTGACGTGTGTTCTAGTGAGCAGGAACAAACACCAGACGGCAGCATCTAACAGTCAGACAGTGTCGCATAAACTGGGAGCCGCACGAAGCCATCTTTGAAATGCTCACCTTCCTGCGCTTCTACACTCAGACCAAAAACTTCCTACTTTTCTTCATGCTGATGAGTTTGTTATTCGCCCCATGGAAATGTGCTGATTTGGATATTTCTAAAGATGTCTGTGTTTTTAAATTGCTCTGGTTGCTAAACTCTATTAATTAGCTGTCTCTGATATAGAACTTATGCATGAACTTGCCTGCTTGCTGAGCAAACTCCAGTCTCCCCATCCTAAGGACCGGAGAAAAGTGTTTGGATTCAGAATGTGAGACAAATTGAATCTGACTAGCCTGAAAGAAACTCTGAAAAGCAAGCAGATTGTTTTATTTTTTTAATGACCAAGAACATGTAAAAATAGATATGTATACCAAAACACTATTATTTGCCAAGCAATAAATATTGAAGCTACATGTAAAGGCACTCACCAATTCTTTGCCTGTTCCCCCAAACTAGTAAAAAATGTGATGTCACAAGAGCCCTTAAGTGATTTCAATCTAACACAAAGTCTCCAGGGGCTGGAGCGATAGCTCCCGGTGGCATTTACTGCTCTTGCACAAGACTGAGGTTTGGTTCTCAGCATCCACAAGGCAGCTCCATGGGATACATACCCAGGCACATACACATAAAATAAATCTTTTAAATGTTTAAAAACAAACTAACAAAATCTACTAGTTATCTTTCAAGTTTTCTGGGTCAGTATGAATAAAAAAATATTGCCCTAAAGTTAAAAGACAAGATCATCAAAATCAAAGGGACTGGTTAAACATCGGCCGTGTAAGCATGAGGACCAACACTAAGATTCCCAGAGCCCAGGGTAGAGGGTCCCGGAACAAGCTGGTTCTCTAGACTAGCCATGCGGGTGAGCTCCAGGTTCAGGGGAGGGAGCATACGTCAAAGAGCAACATAGAGAGCAATCGAGGATTCCTGCCTCGGCCTCAGGCTTCAGTGCATATACGCTCACCTGTACACACGCAATGCACATAAATGCATGCATATCACACACAGAGCAATAAGATAATAACTAACTTAAGGTTCATAGTGTAACTTTTAGCATATTCTGACAATAAATATTGTTACAATAAAAAAGCTATCAATTTTTGTAGTCAAGTGGCATCCAACTTCATATTTCGCAAATAACATACACAAAATTTCAAGACGAAACCAACTAAAGATTGAAATAGAGCTCTCAATCTGAACTTTAGTGTGCCACATATACACACATGAACTCATCTGTCTGTAGCGTGTCTTACTGAGACGTCTGATGTGCTGGATTAAAGATCCACTACTAATGAGTATGAGAACTGCTATAGACAAAAGTGAGGCCAACTGACACATCAGACAAAAGCCAGGCTTCCTTTCTGCCTATTCTCAATGACGCACAGCAAGAAATTAATTTCTGAAAGCCTCAGTTTCCTTAATAAAGGAATTATTAACATTCACCAGGTGATATGAATACTCAGTATGAACTCTGTCCATAGGGATCGTCACACTCCTTCCCCTCCCTTCCTGCAAGGCCTGTATTCACAACAGTAGACACCAATGGAAGGCAGAATTCACCATCATTTACTTTTCAATGTGGAAACTGAGAAAAAAGTGATTTCTGATGAGCAGGTCTTAACTTTCTCATCAGCCAAGGAAATGGGCCCTTCAGGAATATCTCAGACAAACTGAAGTGTCGCAGTCATTAAAAGGTAATTTTTAAAGGGAAAAAGACATAGCTACTCCTCCCCAATAAGCACTATCAAGAGCAGCAAAACACCAGGAAGCCATGCTACAACAAGACTATAGGAACATCTCGTAAAGGCAGAGGCAACCGACAGATCCTTCCTGAATTTCCTTCCGGGCTCCAGGCCAGCAGAAAGCAGTCTGGGTTGGGGGGAAGAACTATCCCTAGCATAAATTCTGAAGACAAAAGTTATATTCTAGAAATAACTTCTGCAGTCTCGGACTGGGGCGGAGTCTTTGGGCATAAATATCAAAGGCCTCTGAAGGAACAAGCTTTACTTTTGGAAGGGGGGGTGTTACACTTTGGCAAGCCTAAATGTGACACAATTCGCCAGAGTTCTGTGGTGGCTGTTCTGAATGTGTCTCCTCTTGCCTTACTAATTGGCGTCACCCGGGTCCCAGCCCTCATGAACTCACATCTGCTACTGTGACTTAGCCAAGTACTCTGGGATCCAAACTCACCCAGCCACTGCAGGCAGTTTTTTCTGTAACTCTGTCAACTATGGCACTTGTTTGGTTTGGTATGGTTTAGTTTGGTTTTTTGTTTTGTTGTTTTGTTTTGGTTTGGTTTGGTTTTTGGTTTTTCGAGACAGGGTTTCTCTGTGTAGCCTTGGCTGTTCTGTAGAAACTTGTTCTGTAGACCAGGCTGGCCTTACTCACAGAGATCTGCCTACTTCTGTCTCCCAAGTGCTGGGATTAAAGGTCTGCAACTATGGCACTTTCTTACCAAAACACCAGCATGGCTTCCTTTTCATTTCATATTCAACACCTTCCATAAAATGATTGTGTTGTTTTTTAAGATTTATTTATTATTTTTAATTATATATACACGTCGGTGTGCATATGACTGCAAGATACCTTTGGAGGCTGGAAGAGGTCGTAAGATCCCCTGGAGCTGGAGTTACAGGCAGTTATGAGATGTGGGTACTGGGAAGAAACCTCAGGTCCTCTGCAAGAGCAATATTTACTTACAACTGACTGCTGAGCCCTCTCTCCAGCTTCATGATAACCATTTTAAGTTTAGCACTCAACAAAAATCTTTCTTTCTGGTCTCAATAACACTAGCTCTGCATTTGGGTTTGCACTTAGAATAACCTATGTCTTGCTGCTTTTTGCCCATTCAGTCAGTCAGGCAAGCCTTTGGTGAGCCCCTACTCTATGTTTGACATCAATCTAATACTAAGACCACAAAGATGACTAAGGCTTAGTCCTTGTCCCCAGGAAATGTAATGATAATTAAATGAGTCAGGCATGTAAACAATTTGTTAGGATACAGCTAAGTAACTGCGTAAGGCAAGGTACAGGGTGCTTCTAAAAACACAGTGGGAATGGTGACTTGCCAGCAGGGAATTAAGGGAAACCCCAGTCCAGAGTATTTACAGAAAAAAATGAGTCTTGAATTCAGAACTAAAGGATGACTAAGGAGAATGAAGGAACAAGGTAAATGGAAAATTGCTACTTAAAATGAAAATATCATCCATGTCCTATGAACTCCAGGAGACACTACTGCAGGACATGACTGGCATGTAGAAGCAGTGTAGAAACGGTGCATTTACGAGGACTCAAATGTCTAGATACACAATCAGGAGCCAAGGATGACTGGGGAACAGAGGGACACAGACAGGAAAGAGGTTTTGAAGGCTTGCTCCGCAGCAGTCTCCTTGCCAAATCAAGAGCCTTATCACCAACAAGGCTGGGCTCCCTTTTTCCTCCCCTTCCTACTGAGTCCTAAAACAGTCACAGCTGCAGCTCTGGCCCCAGCCACCATACCACACATCGGCCACACTATCCCACTCCGTCCTTACTCCTCTCTCTCTCAAAGTCTCGTACAGCTTGCTCTCAGGTACACCACCTGAAAATGGTGGCTGCCATCCAACCTAACTGCAGATTCTGTAACCTCCAATAGGATGCCACACGCCATCCTACCTGGACCTGTACCCCTGTTCTCTCCCTGACCTATTTCTGAGTTCTTTATCTTGTCTATCTTACAAGTGGCTGCAGGACCTGCCTCNCCTGCCTCTATACCCAGGGCTGTCGTCAGTTAGCTGACCTATACTCGCTGAGTATCTCAGATTCCTCTCATTTCAAGTTCTTCATACAAACCACAAATGCTGGAGCATAATGGAGCAAAGGAGCTGGTCCAGCCTAGTATTCACCATGATATAACTTACCAAAACCCCACCCAGGGCCCAGGAGATGGCTCTGCAGGTAAATCTGCTTGTTGTTACACCTGATAACCTGAGTTCCACCCCTGGAATCCACATGACCAAGTCACTGGCACATCAGGAGAGAAGTAACCCCCACAAGTTATCCTGTGACCTCCACCCACGTGCCATGGCATATGGAAACAGACAGGCTACATATAAATACATGTTTTTTAAAAACCCATCCAACTGACATTTTTCTACAACATCTGTCAAACCAGAAACCAGGAGAAACATCTTTCAAAGCAGAAAAATAAGATTAAGTTAACGAAACCATCAGCCATGAAACCCCCTCTTCTCTGGCAATTTTCTTGCTCTGCTGATACAGCCTCCTGAAAGATGAATGCCCCGCTTATTGAAGACTTGAACCATATGATGCTTCTCTTCCAAGAGACTCTAAGAAAATGCATAAGGCAAGAGTAGGCAACAGCAATTACCCATGTTAAGGTTGCAATGAACAGAGACACACAACAAAACATATCCTGTCGTAAGATACCTTGGGAGCTGTCTTCCACATGTCATAACCATGATAAACTGCTATCACCTTATTTGGCTGTTCAGTTTGTAGCTAAAAGGCTGTGTGCCTTTAAAAAAAAAAAAGAATGCAAACGTGATGAGATCTTTGTTGGTGGCTTTCTGTAGGTTTTTGTTTTCCCCTTACTCAATTAATCACCTTCTCTCACCCTCCAGGGAAACCAAGTAGGTGGGCAAAAATTCCTGGATGCTTTCTGGAAGGTACTTCTAACGCCCACACCCTCAGACACAAGAAACACTTCAAGTCTATGTAAACAGTTTTCAGAGATAATTTGGTTAACAAGATGACTTGGAATGAATAAAGATTTAAAGAAAAAAGCAAATCCAGACATAAGAAAATGCAATAAGAAATCGGAAAATATGCACTAAGTGGAAAACCTCTGCCTGAATCCTCCGATCTCTCTAGGCTCTCAAGTCACCAAATCCTTCACTTCAGTGAATGTGTTGGGGACAGAAAACAATAGGGGTCTCTTATCAAACTGCAGAGAATAATCTAGAGCAGATTTAAGGGGGGTAGAGGACAGCTCAGTGGTTAAAAGCAGTGGCTGATCTTCCAGAGGACTGGGTTTCAATTGCCAACACCTATATAGTGGCTCACAACTATCTAGAACTCCAGTTCAAGAGGATCTGGCATCTTCTTAAGCCTCCTCGGGTACCAGGCACACATGTACTACATAGATATTCATACATGCAAAACACCCGGGTATATAAAATAAAAATTAATAAAAGAAAACTAAAATTAATTACAGAGGAGTCTTTATTACAAAAAGCAGTGCATGCAAGATGTAAGCTATTTAGTCTTTCTAGACTCTAGGCCTTTCTAGACTAAAGATGTACAAAAATCACATGTAAAATTGAGTCTCTCTCTCTCTCTCTCTCTCACACACACACAAACATCCCAAAACTCCTATGCTATAAGCATGGATAGAAGTGAGCAAAACTCTCAGCCACTCAATCAAAAGTATACTTCCAAGAACTTTCTGTACTGAGAATTAAAACAACCAAGAGCTCAGGTTCTGGAAAACAACATCATAGACAAAAAATAACTGTCCTCCCATGTTAAAAGAGAACAGGAGAGAACCTCTTTTCAGATGGGTCAAATATACCAATGACATAAACTGAGTTATTTTTAGACAGCAATGAAGTCTGCTATTATTTCCAAACAAAAGCAAATCTTTCTAAAGGTGACCTTGGTTTATGATTCAGCTACTTATTCAACTGTAGGTATTCAACTGCACATAAAAATATATGGCATGTTTGCCACATAGTTATAAAACATAAAAAGAAAAACTTCAATGGAGAAGAAAGCAAGATATATAACATTGTGGGGAGTATTGGGGAGGGAACACCAGTGAGACAGCTCAGCCTCCAAGCCTGAGGTCCTGAGTTTGATCTCTGAGACTCACATGGTAGAAGGGGAACTGAGTCCTGAAGATAATCCTCTGGCTGCCACAAGTGAGCCACGGCAAGTGTATCCATACATATACAAAATAAATGAAATTAAAAAAAATAGGCCAGACATAGTGGTACATTCCTTTAACCCCAGCACTTGGGAAGCAGAGGCAGGCATTATCTCTGAGTTCAAGGTCAGCCTGGTCTACACAGTGAGTTCCAGAACAGCCAGGGCTATGTAGAAAGACCCTGTCTCAAAATAAATAAGTAAATGTTTTAAAAAAATACAAGTGTATCTCCGAAGAACTCATCCCTACTCTAGAACCTTCCTTATCCCCAGGGATTTCTGTTTTGAGGCTATAAGCTCTGTAATGGCACAGACTCTAATAAATAAGGGGTGTGTTGGGTAACATATGATTACCTTGTCTTATGATCATAAACATAATTATTCAAATATTGGGCTGGTGAGACGATTCTAGATAAAAGAACTTGCTATGCACATGTAAGAGCCTGAGTTAGAATCCCTAGCACATAAGTAAAAAGCTGAACATGGCTGGGTGTGCCTGTAACCCCAGCACTGTAGGGTAGAAGTAGACAGATCCTGGCTGTGTGTGCCTGTAACTCCAGCACTGCAGGGTAGAGATAGACAGATCCTGGGAGCTGAGGGACCAGCCAGCCTAGTTCAAACAATGAGCGTCAGGTTCAGAGACCCTGTTCCAAGCTAATACAGTAAACAGCAATAGAGGAAGTCACTATCAAGTACTCACCTGGCCTCTGCATGGGTGAGTATACCTGCATAGTCACATGTAGGTTCAAACACACAGAACTATTCAAATATATCTATGGACTGAAATAAAATAGGCATACAAATCCAGAAGAGGTTCTCTGGCCCATGAAGCATAAGTTTGGGTATATAATCTTTTGCTTCCTGAGGTTTTGGGGTGTGTGTGTGTGTGTGTGTGTGTCATCAAGTTTGAAAACTACTCAAATAGGTCTTAGAAGATGGTGTCTAGTAGACAAAATCATACCATTTACAATAAAGAAATGAGGAGCCCACACATGCTGGGACTTAGGTGCTAGAGGAAAGGAAAGGGGGCAGGGCTGTGTCTTTCACTGCACAGGTGTGGTGCTGGCTAGGTGTTCACTTCTTCATAATCCCATAAGGGAAGTATTATAGTTCATGTTTTACACAAGGAAATTAAAGAACCCGATACCCAAGAAGTTTTACCCAGGGTCACAAAAGCAGCAGAGGTAGAGCCCATATAAGGAGTCTACTGCACAGCCCCTGCTCCAGCCACAGCACCACACTGCCCTTCACAGAGCAGGGGACAACCACACAGCACTGGTGCTAGTCAAGCCTGGTTAAGGAAAAGGCTGGAACACAAAAATGTGAAAATACTATTACATTCTGATTCCGCATAGAAGAGATTTTAATTTGACAATGACCCAACACTTAATGCCCTCAATTAGACTCTCCATCATATTACAGTCATTAAAAATAATCACTGATTGGACACTTGGTCTGTGCCGAACACAATTACCTTTGAGGTCTTCATTTCATTCCATCAACCCTGAGCCCACAGAGCAGTGGTTCTCAACCTGTGGGTCACATCCATCCATAACACTTATTTCTGATGGTCTTAGGGACTAAGACATCACTCAGGAGCAAACTCAGTTATGAAGCGGCAACACAAGTAATGTTACGGTTGGTGTTCCCACAACACAATGAACCATATTAAAGGGCCGCAGCATTAGTAAGGTTGAGAGGCACTGCTGTAGAGTGTGCCATTGTTACTGCACACTCATAAAAGAGAAAGTGAAGCTTGCAGCTGACACCCTCAGCAAGTGTCAATGGGTCGTGGGATATTTTTTACACTGTGAAGATGTGCTGCTGTGATTGGTTTAATAAAGAGCTGAAAGGCCAATAGCTAAGCAAGAGAGATAGGCAGGATTTCTGGGGAGAGAGAGGAAGTGGAAGAGGAATCTAAGTATGTGGGATACACTCCAGATAGATGCCAGGAGATGCAGAACAAGCAGGACATGTAGGAGGAGAGGTAACAGCCACGAGCCATGTGGCATCGTATAGATTAATAGAAATGGGTTAAATTATAAGAACTAGTAAGGAAGAAGCCTAAGCTACAGGCTGAGCTTTCATAATAAGTCTCCATGTAATTTTTCAGGAGCTGGCTGACAGGACAGAGAAAGAGACTCATGACATCAGAGCAGAGCTGAAGCATCTCTATAAATGGTAATGCACTTCTCACAGCATTCCACAAGCTACTGATTCTCGCTAAGCACAGGACTCAAACAGAAGAGAAGGCACTGGAGGAAGCACACACGGGGATCCTGAGAGCTGCTTCCTCTTGGTCTGTGGTCCCATCCAAAGATCGAAGAATCCTTAAGGTTCCTATGGCCCTAGGAGGCTAAAAATAAATAATCTTATCCTTTCCCCAGAGCCAAATATTTTACACACTGGTTTTTTGCAATCTGAGACAAATATGGTATGCAGTATAAGTATACACTGAATTCCTTTTTTAAATTCCATGCTTTGCAACCAAGTGAACACCAAGCTAAGAGAAATGGCTGCAAGGCATTAACTTGCTTGCAATAGTAAGGTAAGTTACTTTGAACCCCTAAGCAGCAAAGACTCCTAAAACACTCAATTTATCTATCTCTAATTTGTTACTCAGGCTTATCCCCAGTAAAATCCCCCTGAGAGCAGCATCCTGGCAATTCTGGCCATTGAGATGCTGAAGATGACTGAATTTTATAAATGAACAGTAAGTGCCTGCCCTGCTTAGATTCATCGCGGCAATCTTTAAGTGTACCGGTTCTCTTGAAGGAACTGATTAACCTCCAGGAGGGACACTCACCATTCAAGCATCTGTCATCTAACTTCCTGGTTTTCAATTAATCCATGACTTTGAATTATTTTAATGGGAGGGAGCTTAAGACTAGCATTTAAAAAGGAAGAGGGGGGAGAAAGGCCTTGGGATAGAATAGCAAATACCAGAGGGCAGTATTAAGACATATAGGAATAGTAAGACTCCATTTGAGAAACTTGTCCCAGTTGTATTACTGGCTAAGAGGTAAAGCAAAATATAATATAATGAGAACTGTAAAAAAATAACAGGAGAAAAACACCGTATGAAACAACAACTAATGAAAAAAGAGGCCATGAATCTGGAAGAGAGCAGGAAGGGATATATGAGAGGGTTTGCAGGAGGACAGGGAAGGGAGAAATGGTGTGATTAAAACCTCAAAAATAAAATAAAATATGGACGAGGGGAACAGAGTCAGGAGCTGTAATCTCAACACTCAAGAAGCAGAGACAGGAGGGTCATGAGTTCAAGGCCAGCAGTCACAGCTAAGAGATCCAGACTCACCTAGGCTACATAAAAACAGAATAACTAAGCTTTCCAAGTTTTTACACTTAGTGCGCTGTAAAGCCCTAATGAGAAATTGGACTTACAGTGTTCTCATCCTATAAACTTAAACACACAAGTTTGGAAATGGCTGGTATTCACCCTCCTGGACAGGAAGCAGAATCCCTGAGAACTCCAGCCAACCTCTGGAGCAACAGAATGATCATTGTGTGAGTCTCCTGCCGCCTTCACCTGTGTTTGCATTAGCAAACCCACAAGATCAAGACAATCATTCCTTGAGTTCCAGCCTCCATGCGCATCACCCCTCCAAACACTCACACAGCTTTGCTCTCTGTCTGCAGAAGAAAATGTAAACATAGCAAAGGATCACTCAATCTAAATAAGTTAATGAAAAACGCTGTGTGTTACAAATGGACAGGCCCTTCTCTGCTATCAGGCTGCCTGCAATCAGCTAAGGGATTAATACACGACCTCCGTCCAAAGAGTCAAATGGACTGTACGTCATAGGAGAAAAAAATGCAAGGTAACCGAAACTAGCATTTTTAGTATGGACAGGATAAGAATGCCATATGTCAGGGACAAGATTGGCATTGGCATGCCTCTGAAGGAGAAAGGGGCCAAGGAAGAGGACAAATGACACAAACATGGACAAGTCACTACAAGTAGGAGAGTGGAGGGGCCTCAATCCAGAATACCTGCGCAGCAACAGAGAGCCAGTGTTTTCCTTGACAGCAGGGGTTTTGACCAGGACCCTATGGACAGCAGGAACAGGAGGACAGGCAGCTTGTTCTCTTACAGCCACCAATGACAGCTCTTCTAAAACTCACCCTGCAGATGGCCCTGCACCTGTCTACCACTCAGCAGGTACAGGATACCAGCTGGAAAGAGCCTGACCTCCCAGGCACAAGATTCCTGGGCTAGTAACTCATTTTAAAATGTCTGCCAAGCTACAGTTCTCACACAAAAAAATGCATAGCCTTGGGACATCTCTGGCTCCTCTCCCGAAGCTCTCTAACTGAAGCCAAAGAGTACAACTTCTCCAGGGAAATCCACAGGTTCAAAAAGGAAACCTTCCAGAAATGAATAAAGGCAGATTCCCCAACCCAGCAACGCCAGGGACTTTCTAATCGTTCCTACCAGCTATCCTGGTACCACAAATTACTTTAAAGTTCCCAGACCTGCAGCAACCACCATGTCTACATCTGACAACTTCTAGAGTTGGGAAACTTGGAAAAGGCTTAGCTGGGTGATTCTGCTTCATGAGGCACAGAACGACACCGTCTAGCTGCATGCAGCTGGCATCTGGATTGTGCACATCTGAAACTTTCGAGAGAGCAGAAAGAAGGCTAGACACAGTCAGGGACACTCAGAGTGCACACCCATGTCTTCCCAAGTTTGGCAGGCACATGGTAACCACACTTAGGTTTGGTAGCTCAGGCTCCAGGAGATCAGGGAGCAAGCTGCCAATCCCCTCAATGGGTCTGCCAAGGGTTGCTGCATCCTCACATGCGCTATCATGGATCTGTGGAGGCAGCTGTCCAAAAGGAATGTTGATACCTTTGCAACCATCATTCGTGCTTCCTAACAGGCTAAGTCAGAGCTGCAGCTCTGATGGACGTGACCTGCTAACTACTGGATCCTGGGAATGTATAAACACAGATGAAGAAAACTTAATTCGACTAACTCATGTTAAAAAGAAAATGAATGAGAATTTTCAGAGCAGCAGATACTCTCATAACACAGGCAAGAAGGTTGCCTCAAATTCAAAGTTATCCTGGATATACAATGGGTTCCCCACACCATCCTGGGATACATGGACCTTATCTTAAAAGCACCAGAAAAATTAAGGGAAAAAATGTGAAAAAATTTTAGGAGAAGAGACAGCAGGAACAAATTATACAGATTCACTCTCCACGTGAGTGCTAGAAAAACAGATGGATTGGCACATGCTGAGTGCAGCTGAACCAACAGCAGCAGTGCTGCAGGAAGGAGGCTGTTCCCATCGTAACTAAGCACTCACTGAGCACACACACAAACACACACACACGAGGAGGCTGCTTCCATTGATAACTAAGAGTCAGTGAACACACATGTTGTGTGTGTGCACAGTCACATCCATGGGAAATTATGTATAATGAAGTTATGGGGAAAACACATTTATATATAAAAATAAAAGTCATGTTTTAGACTTCAGGTAGTTCTACTCTGGTTTTTACTGGCACAATATCCTGTGAGAACTTGAAGCTGAATGGAATTTGTTACAGGGGACTGCTTTCTCTCCTTCCATAGCCCCCACCTTTCCCTAACTGTTCCCAAGGGGACAGTAGCATACTCCTCTGGCACTTCTTGAAACCCTAAGATGAAGGACACATGAACTTCCCTACTCCCCAAACCTATAATCTAACATGGAGCTAATACATACTGTACTGTCTAGAAGTCTCTACAAAGCCAACAATTCTGTCACTTTCTTTTTATGTTGCTGTTGTCTGCAGAGACAGGCCTCAACTTCAAATGTAGCTGAGATGACCTTGAACTCGTGATGCTCTAGCCTGCATCTCCCAAGAGTTGTAGTCAGAGTCTGCCACCATACCCAGCTTAGATTAATCGCTATTTGAGTCTACCACCATACCCAGCTTTAAATTCAATAGCTTCTCAGATTATAAACAAGAGTTCACCATGCATGCAGGCCTAGGCTTGAACCCTGCACTGTAAAACTTGGGAATGGTGACACATACCTATAATCCCAACATGCAGGAGGTGGAGGCAGGAGAATCAGAAATACAAGGTCATCCTTGGCTATAAGATAGTTCCAGGCCAACCTGACATATTTGAGATACTATCTTTAATAAAATAAAAATTGAGCATGAAAACCTAAGATATCTCAGAGTTAGAAAAATTTATCAAACTCTAAAATTATAAATGACTTAATAATAAACATCAAACCAAAGTCAAATATTTTGTATCACTGTTTCCTAGGGTAATTCCTAGTTTGATATGCTCTGGATTTTGGTAAATCACCAATGAATTTCATCAACAAGCCATGTTGTACTTTTCTAAAATACCACCTACTGTGCCAAACAGTATGAAAACCCGACTTAGATATTTCAGCAAAGGTTAGTAATAGCTATATGTCGCTTAATTTAATATTGTAGAACTGTTAACTCACTAAAATTTGTATTTAAAAGCATTTCCTAAAATGGTTTCCATAGCAAGACATTGAAAACTAAGATGAAAGAAATTCTGCATTAACACCACAGCTTTTCAAAAAAAAAAAAAGGTTTGGAAACTTATAGAAAAATAATATACAACAGAATAAATGTCCTCAAACCAAGTGCAGCAATACTCACCTAGAAATCCTTAGGATTTTACTTAGGAGGGAGAAGCTTCAGATTGAGGTTAGCCTTGACAGCACAGTAAGACATTGTCTCAAAAATAAGTTAACTTAGGGGCTGGAAAGAAAGCTCAGTGTGGTTAAGTGTGCTTGCTGCTCTTGTGGTAGACCTGAGTTTAGTTCCTAGTACCTGGATCAGAGAACTCACAACTGCCTGTAAGTCCACTCCAAAGGGACTGACCTCAGTGAGTGCCTGCGCGCGCACGCGCACACACACACACACACACACACACAGAGAGAGAGAGAG